>CM035792.1:12459133-12759354 GCA_020466265.1 Siphamia tubifer | reverse complement strand
CAGCTGTTTGCCTTGTTATTTTAAGAGCTGCAGGGTGTTCGTCGCTGAAGAAGCCAGTACAATGCCATTTGAAATTCTCAAAGCTTTTGCAGGTTTTATGAGTCCTCACTGCAGTTCTACCTATTATTTGTTCGACGGCGACACAAAACTGTGGGGTGTTTCAACCCCTCCATCTTTCTACAACACCGAAAAAACTAAACAATAACTACTTCCCACAATAGAAATGCCCCACAGTATGGTACACACCCAACATACCCTCATGTTTTGTTTTTTTTTATCTTTTAAGTGACTATAGCATCAATAAATAAATACCAGCAATTACTGGAAATCACAGGTACCTGCTGACTCGCTTCCAAGATTTGACAACGCTTTTCATGTTAAATGCTTTTGTTCTGATTCCTTTCTGAGCCTTAGAGCCACCTCAGGCCCTTATTATATTCTCATGTAGAAGTAGACGCAGTAGGTATGTAGACATTTAATTAACTATAGCTAGAGGATGTACAGAATAAATGCATTTCAACTATCTTTCATTCCAGTCTTCCCCTTTTGTATACCCTCTCTCTTTCTGTTATATTCTACTAAACTCTGCAGCTGTGCATCACTGGAGGCCAACTTTTCACTCCTCAATATTTCAGAAACTCACATCAGAAAAATCAGACATAACTAATTCTGATGATCACACTGCGAATGTGGTATTTTCTGAATTTTGCTTAATGTTGTGTGAAAGCTACCATCTAGTTTCTAATGGCTCAAGATAACTCAAGTGGACACCATTTAAATGCACACGTCGGCTCAGATATTTGGTGGGCAGCTGGTGAAAATAACACAAGGCAGGATACAGGAATACTAATATCGGGGAGCTGATGGTTGTTCTCCAGAGACCGAGCAAGGGAAATGAAAGCCTCGTGTTGTGGGTGCTGTCATCAGCCTTCCAGTACCCCCTGCTGTACAAGAAATCACATGACATTTGTGTCGTGATTAGCTTAACATACAGACAGAAACATGAGTGACTGTATCTATAAGCATGCACATCTTAAAAAATCAGCCAATTACAGTCTGCAGTGGCTCAGGTTCAGCTTAAATCCCCCTTCACCTGAAATGCCTTGAAGACTACCCTGCATGCTTGTCGGTGTAATAATCACCTGAAGCAACGAAATGTGGTGTGCACCACTGATATGATAATATTACATTTCAGCTGAAACCTTGAGAATTCCTTTTGGGATACTGAGAGAGGAGTCAGGAAGGTTCAAGGAAGAAGCAAGAAACTAAAGAGCAGAATATAAGGCGTTTGAAACATGCTCAGCCTGTAATTTTTGAAAACTACTATTAGAGGGAAATTATAGATTCAAGTATGTGTGAAAAAAATACTTTAGTAAAGCAACCGTAGGCTGTACCTGCTAATGCATCCCAGCAGTAGTAATAGTATGAAACTTATTAAAGGTTCGTAAAATAAACAAATATACTGGTTACTTCTGAAAATGTACTGTAACAGCTTTCAGACTGGTTAGAAAACTGCTTTAGATCTGTATAGGTCACTCCATCTGGCACTAATATTCGTACATTTGTATATAGTATCTGTTTATTTTTCTCTAAAGCTGTTTTTTTGTTCATAAGACACAGTATTCTTACATTTTTTAATTTCTAGTATATATTTTTTATTTCTAGTTTAATTTTATTATTTACTTCTGTGATTATTTGCACTGCTTTACTTCCTTTTTGCACCCTACTGTGTGTTTCTGTGAGCTCCTGTGACAGTGAATTTTTCCTGTGTCAGATTAATAAAGTTTTATCTTATCTTAATGACAATTACTGTCACTTTTCACAGAATAAACATTCACCTAGAAACTAAACTGTAACTCATAATTCTAGATTCAAATGTATTCGATAAAAAGAAGAATTAAGATCAGAACGTTTTGATTTCAAATATAACCAGAAAACAAATAACTATGCTTTGTTGTTTTTGATGCTTTTTGCATTTGGTGCCATATTTATCACCTCTGTAATCACCAACATTTTGAATAGAAATTCATGTTTTTGTTGTTTTTTTTTCCCCTCAGTGACACATGCATAAACCATTAATTTGTCAAAATGTTAAGTACAGGAAGGTTAGGGATTATTATACTGTTGTAACAAAACGTAATACACATACGAGTTTCAAACCTATACTGCATAAAAAGGCTAAGGAAATAAGATATTTGTATATACACACAGTATTTACACACTAAAATTATTTCAATTTTGCTTATTTAAATATGAGCTGAAAAATGACAAATATATTAAACATGAGCTTTATGGATAATTTAACATTTTTAAATCAACTTTACTTTTTCAGCTGATATGTGCAGTGGAGGATGTCTGTACAGTATTTACTTGTGAATACAAACAAAGATGTAAGCTTCCACATTAGCCCAAGGCAATTTTCTCAGCTGTAGGTGAGGTACACCCAAACTATCTCTCTCTGTTTTGATATCTTAGGTTGTGTTTGATGGCTTTTTCTGACTTTAATGTAATTACAAACATGTATAGAATCATCCGGACCTAAATAATTTCAGCATTTTCATAATACAGATCTAGTAAAAAAAAAACATTTCTTTGACTGTTTCCATGAATTACTACTGTAATCTGTCCCACCAGTGTTTTATAATGACTCAAAATGGGAGTTTTGATGTCACAATGTCAATGTGAGTAATTTTTGGAAAATGGTATCCTCTGTGTTATCTATTATGTTAGAGGTAGTTATTACTCCTAAATGATGACCTCTAATTTTGACCACCTCTCAAATATACACTCTGCTTGTGGACCTCAAAGCATGCTAGCTCTACATTGGAAGCCCCCACACATCCTCTCCTGCACGCAGTGGTTGCAAACTTTAAGCATTCTCTACATGGAAATATCAGTAGCGTGGATGCACGGTGCTAGCCAAAAGACAATCAATACATGCACGTCAACAATAACTCTGGAGAAGGACCTACGGAACTGAATATCTGTGTGATGACTCTGTTTGGACTATGTAGATTCATGTATGATGGTGACTTAAATGTTGTCAATATGTACTTTCAATGAAGATCCTTTGGGTGGATTTGGGGGGGACTTTGGATGGGAACAGGGAGGGGGGAATTAAGGTTAGCACCGATATTGTGACATGCATCATTCCATCCTGAAAATTAAAAAAATATATATATATATTTAAAAAAAATTATTTAAAAAAAAGGGATTTTTTTTACACTTGTGACTGTGAAGCATCTTTATAAGTCACATTCACTGGAAGTCAGAGTTCAGAAGCTGTGACTCACTGCTTTATGGCAGCTCTTGAGTGCATGGAGTTGTCATTCTGTCTTCAGTAGCAGCAAACAACACATTACAAACACTGAAGTGAATGAGGACTAAAAAAAAAAACACATTACTGCAGAAAAAACAACAACAAAATGTTCAGAACTACCCAAATCATCTTACAGTGACTCAGTACAAACCCACAGCTAAGAGCACAGAAGCACATGTGTTCTGAACAGCTGTACATTTAAAACTGTGGGGTTTTATTTCTCATCTGTATGAGATCATATGTATGTATGTATGTATCATAAGACAGAGTAAAATCACAGATTACAATAAAGTGACAAAACATGATGCTTTTAATATTTGCTTTCAGTCAATAATTGCAGTAAATAAGTCTATTACCATGTGCGTGTTCTTGGATGATAATTTGCTAATCAAGTATTAGGAGAAAACTTGTTATCTGACACTATATAAATGATATTTGATTTGATTAGTGCAGTTGCTCGTTTTTTTTTTTTTTTAATATATGATTGGTGAGATTGCCCAGCCCTATATTTAATGTAAATAGTTCTTATAAAACATAAAATAGTTTTGATTTCATTTAACTTTGCAGAATCTAATGGCAGTTATCCATACGAATGAACATTTTATGTCAGCCTATATCAAACATCTTATTGAACCTGTAGTTGTCCAGGATTAAAGTAACAAGAAGTGGTTTTAGGAAACAAAACTGTATAAAAAAGTGTGAGTTAATTTAACATAAACATTTCTTATAAAAATGAAATAGTCTTAACTTCATCTATCATTACTATCATTTTGAACCCAAGTCCAACTTCCTTGGTTTGCAGGTTGTGGGACATTTCACAGGAACTTCACGGTATGTGCGTGTTTCCACTGACCGGGCCGTTTCAACAGGGCCGCCATCCGGAACTTTTACAGCAGGGGTCTCCAAATTATTCCACAAAGGGCCGGTGGGGCTGCAGGCTTTTGTTCCAACCAAGCAGCAGCACATCAAACTTTAATCAATTAATCAACTCCATCTTCAGAGAGTCGATCAAACTGGTCAAACTGTGAACTCTTAGTTGGTTGGAACAAAAACCTGCAGCCACACTGGCCCTTTATGGAATAGTTTGGAGACCCCTGTTTTACAGAAACCAACCAGTGTTGCCAAATGAGATTGACAGGTTCCAACCAAATCACAGATTAAAACCCGCCCAAAGTCTTCAATTGTCAGAACTCATCGGTGCTGCGTTTACCAACCACACATGCATAGGATCACATAGACTAGGTATGTCATCAATATGAGAAGAAGAAAATGGAAGTTCGTGTGGCAGGGGAGAACAAGATGTGCATATACACAATAAAACAATACAAAAGAGGAGGCACCACCCTCTTGTGGCCTTACTCGACATTGCAGAAATATCTAGATCGTTACAACACCGAAGGCGAAAGTGGCAATTAAAGCAAGCACCATGGTATGACAATGACCCACATGTCTGGTTCAATTTAATAGTTTAATGTTTAATGTTCCGTCAGTGATGACACATTTTCCTACTGAGACCAATACATTAAATCTAAATCTACATTTTATTTTATTTTTAACACATATTTCATACAAAATTGGTATACTTTTAAAATTTGTAAAGGGTTTAAGCAGTAGTATTTGGGGCCTTAGAATGAATCAGGCATTTTATAAAATGTCTTTTTGTAAAATTTGTAAAATGCGACTCCATTCACGAAAAAATTCATGGTACGAAACCACTTCTGGAACAAATTAATTTCCTAAGTAGAGATACCACTGTTTAGTGTATGGAGACACAACGCCTGTGAGGACCGGGCTAACTCATGGTCTGGTCAAAAGTACCCCACCCCCCAAAGTCAAGGGTTTTTTTTTAGAACAAACCTTTATGTTGCCATCCTTAGCTGAAATAAAATCGAAATAATATCTGTGTGTCCAGCTGCAAAAGGCATAACTCTCTCCCTCAACTATTTATGTCTGACTCGTGGCAGATCGGAGATGACGTCACCTCATAGGAAACATATTGCATAACCCAGGTAGCAAATAAATAAATAACCTACGTCACCATGAACTGCAAAAATAGTAACACACAGTATATTAGATAAGTAACTTCAATCTGACTACTGTTTTTGAAATAGTACTGCGTTAGACAACTCATTAAAAAGTAACTCTTAAGTAGCGTATTAGTGGCATCACTGTTAATAATAGACAAAAAAAAACCACAAAAATTACATAACAAGGAACCTTTTAAAATATTAAGGCGGTGGCAAGACAAAGAAAAGCTAAGTGTTTTAGATGATAATATGCAAAAGTGCCAAGTGAGATCTTAAAACAAGTTTTTAAGCCTGTAAAACTAATATAGCTATAGTACAACTTCAGAGGGATCTTTCAGCATAGAACAACAATGGCGGCCCAACCCCCCCCAAAAAAAAAACAAAAAAAAAACAGGCTCATTCTTCTCAACTTGGGTAAAAACATACAAAGTCAACTGCTGCCTTTCCACACAAATATGAGTATTTACAGCTGACTACTATGTAAACAAACAGCATGAAGGCATCATAATGCACCTGCCAAAACAACCAAAAATGAACAAGGAGCTTAGGCACAACAACAAAGGATGAATCATAAATGAATGCCAAGGCAAACAAGCACAAATAGCAAAAGCAGCAGTGTCCAAACATCAACAGATGACAAGCTGATAGCAGGAAACCTCATAAGAAAATTAAACACAGACAGTAAATAGAAAAAAACAGCAGCGACTTAGCTTGATGAAGTCAGCTCAGATATGTGAGGGAGTCCCAATAAGAAGGTGTAGGACAGGAGGGTCCAAAAGAATTGTCCATTGTGTTGTCACTTTCATGTTGATTCCAAAGTGCAGGTGGCTGCAAACAGATGACATGAGTTAACTTAACTCTTTAAACTTCCATTCAATTTCACTTACATTTCTTAATAAAGTAAATTGAATTCTGTTCTTGAACCATTTTTACATCATGCAGTTGGTGTTTGCATATATTATAAATTAAAACATTAAGATGAAAACTGGAATATTGGAAGCAGGTCCTGTTAAATGATGCAATAATTAAATCATTTGTGGATATTTATTGATGTTTTGGACTACATGTGGACATTTTTTGTGTCAACTCCATATAATACATAGTGACAATAAAGACATAAACAGATAATTGTACATAAAAAGTGATCGCTACAGTAAAAAGAAAATCTCACCAGAAGAATATAGCTTATAAACAAAGGTGCAGTCATCACCATTATTCTCATTTTCTCATTTCTCCACCACCCTCCCTCCCCTCCCGAGTGTTTTATTTCACGCCCTGATGGCCCGGGGCACAAAGGAGGACCCGAGTCTCTGGGTGAAGGACCTCAATAAATTACCACTTACCAAAAACAGAGGTTAAAATGGAGATTAAAAAGAATAAATGGCATCTAAACCACTTAAGCCCCCCCAACTTCTCCTAGAGCGACAGGCACGTGTCCCACCTGTGCATTGATAATTCGATATTGATACATTTGATTGGCTTAAAGTAAAAAAAAAAAAAAGTATTATTAGAAATATGAGACAGTAATAGAAGTGAAAAGTACAGTTATATTGGGCTTAATACGGACTTTTAATAGTGTTTTTGGACTATATCCTTCCAATTTACTTTACAGTTTTAGACTTTACATTATTCCTGTTAACATGCATATTGATAACAGGTGTAGCTCATTGCCTGACTAATTATCTGAGTCAGCAAAGTTTTCTTATCAAGTCAACAATGTAACAAAATGACAAACTAGAATAGGGAAAATAAAACTTACCTACCCGTTTTCAGATTTGATTTTATGTAGCTCCTTAAGTCTTCAAAGTGTGGTTGAGTTTATATTCTGCCAAGGAAGATTGGAAAAAGAAACTAGACATCCATACTTTTCCTGAAGGAAATGTAACACGTCTGCTTGTCTCTTGCCGATGTTCTGTCCAAATGTGCCGCCAAAATTAACACCCGGATGCATATATTGACAGATGTGTCTTTTTTTTTTTTTTTTTTTTTTTTTTTTTTTACTATTTTGTCTTTCTAATATTGTATTTAGATTTAGTTAATCAAAATGTAGGTTATTGTTTGCGTCCGTTGAACTAACAAGAGTTCTAACCTGAACAAGAACACCCAGGTGTGCACGTGCACTACGGTCATATCATACAAAGGCACGAGAGAGGGCAAGAGAGAGAGAGGGTGGGTGTAGGCTAATGGTTGAACCCGTGCATTCATTCAAAAACTGCGATCACATCAGTATGTGCGCTTTTATTACAGACTTTATGGTAAAGGTACCTCTCCACCGACTCTCTGATCAAACTTATGCCCGGTGAGCTGCTTAAGTCTGATATTTGACAGATGTGCACCTTCTCCACAAGCATCAGCGGCTGTCCGCTCAGCCTTACCCTACTGGAGAGGCTTCAGGAGTGGACACAGACTTTCTTGCTGTTGGGGAATTTAGGGACCGTCACAAAATAAATCGACCGGCAAAACTTAAAAAAAAAAAAAAACAATTTCTCCATTAAATCAATTGTTTATTCATCTCAAATGTATAAATAAATACACAAATGAA
The DNA here is from genome assembly GCA_020466265.1 of Siphamia tubifer. NCBI lineage: Eukaryota > Metazoa > Chordata > Actinopteri > Kurtiformes > Apogonidae > Siphamia > Siphamia tubifer. The sequence goes on along the minus strand of CM035792.1, from coordinate 12,751,466 downwards.
TCAATACATAAATGAATGAATAATTAATAAGTATTACTTTAATTTAACTCGCAAATGCCTACTCAAATTACACATTTTTGTTCTGTAGTGTGTAGGTCATGTGACCTCTGGACTCCAATAGGCCTTTAATTTAAACACAAAATACACCTTGTATATCACTTCACTGATTTTCTAGCCATTTTTTTTACTCATGAATTACACGTTTTCCTTCAATAATTTGGAAAGGCAGTGTGTGTGTGTGTGTGTGTGTGTCTGTGTGTGGTGGTGGTGGTGGTGGGGGGGTGTCACAGATAGTAGTGCAGGTCTTTTCATTACTACTAATGCCAATTTTTTGAATACTTTTTAGTACTTTAACTATTCTCAGAACCTTCAAGAATCCTTATCAAACAAGAGGTGTGAGGTAAAACAAGCCCCACCCACCTCTCCCTTATTTGGGCATCATGTCATCATCATGTCTATTCACGCGCTGATTTAAGGACGTCAAAGGGCTGTATTTTTTTCAACTCTTTGTATTTATTTTTGAATAAATGACATAAAACGTAATATACAGTATTCAACATATACAAAGACTACACCTGTACTGACTAAGAAAGAAAGAAAGAAAGAAAGAAAGAAAGAAAGAAAGAAAGAAAGAAAGAAAGAAAGAAAGAAAGAAAGAAAGAAAGAAAGAAAGAAAGAAAGAAAGAAAGAAAGAAAGAAAGAAAGAAAAGGTCTGTCTGCATATTTATTTAATATGAAAGTAGAGGTGGTAAAAGTACTCACATTCTGTACTTAAGGTAAGGCAAATTTATTTGTATATCACATTTTGTATACAGGACAATTCAAGGTGATTTACATAAAACATATAAGAAAATAAAAATGATTAAAATGCTTTAAAAGACAATTAAAATAAGAGACATAAAACATTTAAAAGACAATTTCAGTAAAATCTCCAGTGAACAGTAATGTTTTCAGACCTGATTTAAATGAACTGACAGTTTTTCCCAGACCTCAGGTATTCAGGTAGTTTGTTCCACAGGTGAGGAGCAGAACAACTGAATGATGCTTCAATAACACTCAAGTACAGCTACTTGTGTGGAAAAAAAAATACTTTGGTAAAAGTAGAATGACTGATCCAAGTCATTTACTGAAGTAAAATAAAAAAGTACAACTTCTCAAATGTAATAAAACAAAAAGGTAAAAGTACATTGGAATAATATTTAGGACAGAATATCCCCTTCTTTCTTGCATCTGTTTGCCCATGCACAATGAAATGCAATATAGACAATTAATATTTAATGAAGATTAATCAAAATTAATCCTGTGATTAATATTTAGTTACTTAAAAACTGTCGGAGTTCACATTCCACCTCATGCTTTGCTGTTTTTCTTAAGTAAGCAATCAATCATTCTACTTCACAAGTGTTTGTAACTGTTACTTTTGTTATTACTAGAATAACTGTCAGCAAAACTTGTGATTTAACCCCCCCCCCACCCGGGTTATCCTTTGACTCATGTCTTCATGATGCTCTCTTTACAGGACTCGGTGTACTGTAACAGTTTCCTTTTGTTACACAAGAGCAGTTATGACACTCCGTCTTGCACCTTGTGATGCTAAAGCAGAGGCTGAAGACGGTCTGTATCTCTCAGCCCACCACAGAGGGGGTGGGAGATGCTTAAGATATAGTTTAGTTTAGACTTCATCCTCCCTTCTGCTGCTGCCTTCAGGCTGTCCAGAGCTTTTTTACACCAGTTTGTTTATCCTGCTTTCCTCCCCCGCTGCGGTGTTGATTCGCAGGCAACAACACGGCATGAAACAGTGGCTGCTTCCATTCTGCAAAGACAGAATTGATCATTTGAGTCAGAATTAAAGAAAGACACATAGTATAGGTGCTCTTACTTTAATTATTACTTCACGGGCATTACATTTTTTATTAATTTTTTTTTAATCTGAAAGACCAACTGACTGAAAGGAGTTTGTTTTGCAGAATCAGACGAAACGTGGTGAAACATTTTAAGCAGGTGATATCAGTTGCTCAAAATGTCAGTGGGCAGACTATATGGGGCTGCTCTCCACTGTATATTTTGCTCCGAATATATATATACATATATTTTTTTTAAGCATTTGACTGGCTGTGCATGTCAAACCATCTGCAGCTTTCTGACCTTTTGAAGACAACTCTGCGTCTGTCTATTGTGCAATGAGTCGGCACATTTTTAAAAATGAATGTGTATTATGTAAATTTGATACGTTTATGAAAATTCACATGTGCTCCGTCACTGCTCGCTGTTAATGATGAATTATTGACCATCTGTACCAGAGGCTTTTGAAGTATAAAATTGGTGCATAATGAGATTTTGGTTTGGAGGCACTCTCAGCTGCACCTCAGCCTTAGATGATTACATGTTGAATATTGATTATGCAAAGACTTTTAAATGACAGAGATTTAATCAGCTTTTGGAGGAGTTTAGCTTGAGGTTTTTGTTTTTTTTTTCCCTTTTGTTTTTAATCTTGCCCAGCATTGGTTGGGAGAGATTATTGTAATTACTGTCTGTCTGTCTGTGTATGTGTGTCCGCAGAGACATATCATGCTATAACTCAATGAATACTTGAGATATCACCATGAAATTACATGGGCATATACATATAGATAATGTGCATCATATGCAACGATCCTTTTGAGTAAAGGTCAAAGGTCACATTATCAGCTATAACTCAAGAACACAGAACTTTCAGATTGGTACCAAACGATATGGAATGAAGATTTCTACAATTCTCACAAATGGTGTTATCATATATATGTATTTTTTTTAGATATCTGGAGGTCAAAGGTGACATGTTGCAAAAGTAACTTGTGTAACACTGTTTGTGTGTGTCAAACATAGACATATAACGCTATAACTTAATCAATACTGGATATATTATCATAATATTACATGCACTGATGCATATGTACATATATCGAAATTATCAATATTGCAAAAGGTCAAAGGTCAAAGTAGCATTTCGCAGAAAGGTCAAAATCACATTATTGGCTCTAATTCAAGAACGGGTTGTCATAGAAACTTGAGATTTTTTTAAATCATTCCAGGCACTGACATACAATGATCTGCTAGATATGCGGTGCATGAGTGTGTCTAAACAGACAGGGAGTTCTGAGGATAAAATCTGGGTATTTAATGGAAACTACTGCACACTACAAAAACAATCCAGTTGCTTTTTTATGGGAAAAAAACTGGCAGCTGTGTTTGTCAGAATAGTCCGGTAAAAACCACATCAAACTATAAACATATTTAGTGAGTGACATGTAGATTTAACATTTTAAACATGTAAATGTAAACCCTTAATGCCTACTGTCGCAAATATGCAACATACCATAAAATATATGTTGTAATAATAAAGACTAAATATTTTCCCATAAAACTAGTCCATATTTAAATTTTTCTACCAGTATTGTACTTGCTTTCCCATACACCAGTAAATGTATGTTAGTATGCAGCAAAAATCCCTTCAGAAGTGGATTGTACATGTTAAATTATTACCCCATCTATGGGGTATCCATCATGTATAAATATTTCATGTGTGATTTATCATTTTACTTATTAGCTGGTACATGTATTTGTTCTTAGCTCTGTGCTTTCCACTTCAGAGGCCCACTGAGATAATAAGCCTGTAATTAAACCTGGCTGCAGTGGGGTTTTAGTGTCCATAGAGAGACACAGAAATAGTAGCAGAACTAATGTCAGCTGTATTTCCCACAGACGAAGCCCTGGAGTGGTCAGGATGGTTGTGTAAGACACAGGGACAGTTGGACCTGGACCCAGCGCCTTCTGAGATGGACATGAAAGCACTGTCTGATGTTCTGACCTGTGAGTTTACCTTTTGTTCATGTTGAACTGCGTGCTGCTTCCATGTAGGCTTTCAGTGAATCTGACCGTGAAGAAGTACTGTACTGTACCTCCATCAACATCCTATTCTCATTTGATTCTCCCCTTTTTGATCTATTTTTGTAACCTTAGTTCTTTGAACTGAAAAAAACCTTAATTTGACAGCAACTAGACCAGGATGTAGAAACTACAGTATATATATATATATATATATATATATATATATATATATATATATATATATATATATATATATATATATATATATATATATATATATATATATATATATTACAGTCATGAATAGTGTGTTTTTAATCGCATTCATCTCATTTTTAATCTATCTTTTTAGTGTTTGTGAGTTGCATTTTTGATGTGTGAACTTAAATTTATCAGTTTTATTTACAGGTACCACTCAGAAAATTAGAATATGATGTAAAACTTGTTTATTCAGGTAATTCAACATCAAAGGTGAAAGCAATACATTTTATAGACTCGTGACATGTAAAGTGGGATATCTCAAGCATTCCTTTTTTGTAATTTCGCTGAATCTTTCTCTCTATCTATCTATCATTACTTTTATGGCAGTGCCAAAATGATTTTTTATTTCTTAAATGATATATCACCATTGTACTCTATATATTTTATTGTACTACATACTCTATTGTTATCCTTATGTGTTTTGCATGTTTCATTGCAAATTATATATTTTTGTTATTTAATTTGCATGTTTGCAAAAACTCAAAGTAAATTCAAAGGTTATTATATCAAAACAGCGAGAACAGCAAAATATATGATTAACTGTATCCATCCAATGTCATTGATCCAACTCCATGGGTTTTACTGGTGAATCAATCTTGTAGAAGATGATGGTGTTTCCATGGTAACTACGGAGCCTCTGAACATCCAAATGGATCATATCTGATGACCATGAAAAGATGGAAAAACTGTATTTTACACCAATTATTTACATGTGTTAATAGGATTAGGTATTAAATAGTTTAGATCGGTAGATGGTTTTGGTCACCAGTGGATATTTTGGTCTTTATGGCTTAAATTAATTTAGTCCCCTATTGTTTTTTGTGGCTTATATTTTAAAAATATCAATTTAAAACAAAACATGAATAACAATAAAAGTTTGTTTAAAAGTAAACTGCCAACATAGCAAACAGAGATTGTAGACTTTTTGATCACATACCGTATATCTGTCACATTGAATAATACCAGAAGGTGGTGTTCTCTCTTAGGGGACAATATTAAAAATGTGGAAAATGCTTTCATAACTTCTACAATGTGGAGCTGAATTCCTGGTCAGTGAGGTATGAGTGAGAATGATCGAAAACTGATATAAAACTTGCAAGCAGGCGTACATAGTAGATTTTGAGATACAAGTTCAGACCGATTCGACTGAAATAACTTTGCAACCACAATAAATTATTTGTGAATATTACATTTGTGTACACTGTGAACACTGATGAAAGCCTGTGTCACCCATTATTCATCAAATCTATAAAAAGTAAAAAAATAAAAAATAAAATAAAAAAATAATAATAATAAATAAATAAAATAAAGTCTTGATGGTGGACTGCATCTGTACTCCAGTTCAGATTGAAGTACAGTACTTGTGTATTTCTTGATCCAGTTCTGTTTAAAGGAACTATACTACATCTCACAGAAAAATACTGTACTTATACCATCTGCAAATGTGCTGCTTTGGAATGTTGATGAACAGAGAGACTAAATGTTTTACAGAAAATTCTGCTTGTACTGTGAACATGCTTGAATCCAAGTGTTTATTTTTGGTTTCAGAAACCTATCCTCTCTCTTAAATTAAATAAACCATTTAAAACCATCTTGGATTTACGAGAAAATGACGGCACAAAGTTGAAAACAGGCCTCAGAGCTCATGAAAATAACAGTCTTTACTTTTTAAACATACATGTTTTCCACTAAAGTTGGACAATCTGACCAAAATATCATATAATGATCTTTCCAGGGAGAATCCCAAGCCACCATGTGAATAACTTTTAGAAAAACTTTTAGAATTTTATGAGCTCTGAGCCAGTTACACCATCAGCTCTCCTCTGGCTTCTGGAGGCTTTTGTCCGTGTGTGATGCTTTTTTCTCTACATTTCTGTGTTATTTTAGACCAAAATTGTGATAATATTTGGACACCATCTTGATGATTTGAACACTTGTTCCAGTGTTTTCTGAAACTACCTGAATTGTAGCAGCCTAATTGATCCCTATGGAGTTTAAAAATGAATTAAAATAATTATTATCGATATTATAAAAATTTAAAAAGACTCCATCTGTGTGTCTCAGGCATCACATAAGACTGGTAAAGGGCTGACTGCTGCAGTTTGGTGTACTTATATAGTTTGGGTCGGGGAAGAGACTAGTGATAATGGCAAGTTGATAGGATCAGTATTTTGGGAGATATTAGTGATTTTGGAATACAATAGCTTTATAATAAAGTTGCTGTGGCCAGTCTCATTATTGAAGTGGGTTATCTGGCAACAGATAAACAATAGGGCTGTTGTGCCATGGTGTCAAATTTCATGTGCTGAAACAGACATGGCAGCTGAGAGGTTATTAAACAGAAAATGCCATTGGAATTTACCATTAAAGTAAAGCAATGAACTGTGTCAGAGAGAAAAGAAAGCGTGGTTATCCACAACAGTAGCTCTGAAGTTCCTCTGTGCACATATGATTTCAAGAGCTGGACTTGCCACTAATGGACTCGGGGTAATTATCCATCAATAGCATATTACACAAACTCTGAAAGCTAATGCAGGCTAAACCTGAAGACTTAGCATAAAGTGCAGACAGGTGCTAAAGTATTATTATAAATGGTGTGAAATTAGCTCTAACCTAACACGCTGTGCAAGTGAATTACACTAATAAAAGGTTATTGAACTGAGTAGAAAAAAAGGTTATGGAAGTGCTGTTACCTTTTTAATGTCATGATCTGTGTAATGTGTCTGAAAACTAGATGTACGACGAAGCAAAACGACAAATCTTAAGATAATGAAATCACACAGTCCTAGTTCTCATTAACAATGACACTGCAAACACACCATGATTCATATTAGGATGCACTGGTGTAGATTTAACAACAGGTAGTACGGAAAATAGATCAAATAAGCCTTCTATTACAAACACTTGCAGGAATAAAACCCATTATATACTGACTGGCCATTTTATTAGGTACACCCTGGGTGCAATTTGCTGGGTGGATCATCTCTGGTTTTGGACATCACTGTAGGGTCCTATGGTATTAGGTTGACCAGATTTTCACCGGCCAAAACTGGGACGCCGACCTGTGTGTGTGTGTGTGTGTGTGTGGGGGGGGGGGGGTTAATACATCCTTGGCGGAGGTAATAATCCAGTGAAAGGTCCCATTGGAATGAGATAATCAATATTATTCACGCTTCTGTCAGTGGTGACAATATTACAGCTGATCAATATAAACATGTGATAATTATAAGGCAGCAACTGCATGCATTTAAACATGAAGACATGACCAAAATGATCAGCTATAGGTCAAACTGAGCACCAGAACAAGTAAACAAAAAAAGAAAAAAAAAAGGTGATGTAAATACCAGTGAACATGACATGGCTGTTAGTTTCAGACAGGTTCATCTGGGTATTTCACAAGCTGCTGATCTACTTGGATTTTCACACACAACCATCCCTGGAGTTTACAGTTTAATCCAAATAAGAAAAAATATCCAGCGAGCAGCAGCTTTGTGGTTGAAATGTCTTGTTGATGCCAGAGGTCAGAGGAGAGTTGCCAGACTGGTTTGAGCTGATAAAAAGGCAGCAGTAGCTTTATATATATATAAAAAAAAAAAAAAAACACACACAAAAAAAAACAGTGGTTCCAACTGAAATCTGGAGGAGAGCACCGATGAACGCACAACACACCAAAACCTGAAGCCACTGAGCTACAGCAGTCAGGAGTAAATATAGTCAGCAGCCATGTTATTGGGTTAAACCAGGTACTAGTAAGGTGTATCTAATGAAGTGGCCAGTAACTGAACACCATAAAGCAGGGGTGTCAAACTTATTTTAGTTCAAGGGTCACATTCAGATAAATTTGTTCAGATGTGGGCCGAATCATTAAAATAAAAACATAAAAATACATAAATAATAATCAACAGCAAATGGTTGTCCATGTTTTAGAGCAAAAAAGGTCCATTTAAATGATGAGAATCTTCACATCTACATCTACAAACCACCCCTTCAAACAATGTGAATAGCATTAACAAACTGAAAAAAGTGTAATTTTAACATTATTAGGCTTTATTTTGTCATTTACGTGTGTACATTATAGCTCATAAATACACAAAATATTTAAAAATGAGGTGGAATATTAGTAAAACTGTACTTTCTTCTCTCAAGACATTTCAGGTTGTTCATATTTGTACAGGTTATTTAGATTTTTTTTGGCAAAATTATACTTTGTTTTAGCGTAACTAAATGAAACATTATATTTACAAAAAGAAAAAGTTTAAATTTATATGTTAATATGAAAGTGAATTGGTCTGAATGTGGAACCTCAACTAAAATTATTTACATATTAGTGTGATTTTTACATTTCACAAATTCATCCCTTTGGCGGGCCAGATTTGGCCCCCAGGCCGCATGTTTGACACCTGTGCCATAAAGCAACAGCATCACACTGATTTCATGAGATGGCCTTGTATGTCGCATCACTTCACATGGCATTTGGTGTGCTGTGCATTTGTGACCTTTCTTGTGTTATTTTACGCCATTTGATCGCAAATCAATTTACACCAAGATCTCTAACTCTAACCCTCAGTGCGTACTACTTGGCGCATCGATTCACGTTGGACAGCAGGCTAATAACATAGATGCGTAAACCTTGTGATGCGTTTGAGTTTATAAAAAGCCACTTTAAGGCGGTGTGCATATTTAAATGAGACATGATACCACATTGACAGCAGGATTAACCATCATGTTGTGTTCATTTGTCAGGAACAGCAATGATGTTCCTGGGTTAATATGCATCTTTAATTATCCAAAAAATTTCCAAAATAAAAAAAATATAAGCATTGTTGTTAATATTTCATTGCTAATTCCAGTACTAACTATTCTCTTAATACTTAGTGCAATGGTGTTCCTTTTTTATGCATCTCATTATTGAGGCATGAGGGGGGTTTTTTTGTTTGTTTGTTTTATTTGGGGGGGGGGGTTCTTAAATTTAAACCTGTTTTGCCCTTCGTTAGTCTGGCTCCTTTTGGTGTTGAAGTTGTATGAGGTTCAGCTTGGTATTCTACAGACTGTATTATGAATTTTGATAAACACATTTTGATGCTGGATAGGGGCTACAGGGGAGGAAAGTGCCAAAGTGACTAAACTGACCGTATTAGACTGACCGTCCTAGAGTGTCTGTACTAGACTGACCATACTAGAGTGATCATACTAGACTGACCATACTAGAGTGACCATACTAGACTGACCATACTAGAGTGATCATACTAGACTGACCATACTAGAGTGACCATACTAGACTGACCATACTAGTGTGATCATACTAGACTGACCATACTAGAGTGATCATACTAGAGTGATCATACTAGACTGACCATACTAGACTGACCATACTAGAGTGATCATACTCGACTGACCATACTAGACTGACCATACTAGACTGACCATACTAGAGTGATCATACTCGATTGACCATACTAGACTGACCATACTAGAGTGATCATACTCGACTAACCATACTAGACTGACCATACTAGAGTGATCATACTAGAGTGTTCATACTAGACTGACCATACTAGACTGACCATACTAGAGTGATCATACTAGAGTGATCATACTCGACTGACCATACTAGAGTGATCATACTAGAGTGATCATACTCGACTGACCATACTAGACTGACCATACTAGAGTGATCATACTAGACTGACCATACTAGAGTGATCATACTAGACTGACCATACTAGACTGATCATACTAGAGTGATCATACTAGACTGACCATACTAGACTGACCATACTAGAGTGATCATACTAGACTGACCATACTAGACTGACCATACTAGAGTGATCATACTAGACCGACCATACTAGACTGAGCATATGAGACCGACCATACTAGACTGACCATACGAGACCGACCATACGAGACTGACCATACTAGACTGACCATACTAGACCGACCATACTAGACTGACCATACTAGACCGACCATACTAGAGTGATCATACTAGACTGACCATACTAGAGTGATCATACTAGACTGACCATACTAGAGTGATCATACTAGACTGACCATACTAGAGTGATCATACTAGACTGACCATACTAGAGTGATCATACTAGACCGACCATACTAGAGTGATCATACTAGACTGACCATACTAGACTGACCATACTAGACTGACCATACTAGAGTGATCATACTAGACTGACCATACTAGACCGACCATACTAGACTGACCATACTAGAGTGATCATACTAGACTGACCATACTAGAGTGATCATACTAGACCGACCATACTAGAGTGATCATACTAGACTGACCATACTAGACTGACCATACTAGACTGACCATACTAGAGTGATCATACTAGACTGACCATACTAGACCGACCATACTAGACTGACCATACTAGACCGACCATACTAGACTGACCATACTAGACTGACCATACTAGAGTGATCATACTAGACTGACCATACTAGAGTGATCATACTAGACTGACCATACTAGACTGACCATACTAGAGTGATCATACTAGACTGACCATACTAGACTGACCATACTAGAGTGATCATACTAGACTGACCATACTAGAGTGATCATACTAGAGTGATCATACTAGACTGACCATACTAGAGTGATCATACTAGACTGATTTGGCACTATATAAATAAACAATTATTTGATTTAGTTGAAACATGTTAAGGTACAATACTCAACCTTACTAACTTGTTAATCAATACCAATTGGTTAATCAAGCCTGAGCCTTTCCTGGTCATCCATTTATTCCCAAATGACCTGCTCCAGATATTGACCTACATTATTGCCCCCCACAAAGGAAGGTTCCTTTTGGCAAAACTGCAAGAAAGTGTGGAAGGGAGTGGACCTATCAGAGGTCAGAATATGTGACAGCGAAGTGTCTGAGGCCCTTCAGACCCAGTTTGACCTAATAGCCAATTAGGTGTTCAGACAGAGGCGACTGCCAGCTCATTGTTTTGATGAGTGTCACAGCAGCTGGATAATACACTATTTTAGTCTGAGGGAGGAGCACTGATCACCGGATTTCAGTCACGACATCTGCCCCAAGCTCAACTCTCTGCAATAACAGTGACACACACCTGATCTGTTCACTTAAATGTCATTATCTGGGACACATAATAATAATAATAATAATAATAATAATAATAATAATAATAATAATAATAATAATAATAATAATAATAATAATAATAATAATAATAATAGTAATGATAAAAAAAATTAATAATAATAATAATAATAATAATAATAATAATAATAATACATTTTATTTATCAGCGCCTTTGTAACACATTTTACATTTGAATCAAAATCTCAAAGTGCGTATGTTATGATCATTCAGACATGCATGTCACAGCTATATTATTATCAAGCAAACAAACCACTTCAACTATCTACGTGATGTGCTGCATCCAAAGATATATCTCAGTCATTTGTCAGCTCAGGAAATTTTGGAACAAATAGCCTCAAAAGATATGGTGTGCTGCAGGACAGAGGAGCTGATGCAAGTGACTTCAGGAAATTGCCATATGATTTGCTGCCAAATATTTTCTTGAAACGAGATAACTATTTTTTTGTCAGCTGATGTGCAATCAAATGCAATACAAAAGCACACCCATGGCATTAAAAGGACATCTGTGACATAATAAAAAACATCTGTTCCATAAAAGCACATTGGCAAAGGCTCCTCATGATGTCACTTTATGGCACCATTTTATCACCACGTTGTTGGACATCAGTTTGTGGTGTTACTTATATAACATAACACCACTTATATAACAACATATATAGTATAATGTTGCTTTTTTACATTGCCTCATGTCGTCACTTCCTGGCACTTTATCTGCTTTTTATAATTTGCTAGAACCACTTTCTTTTATTACTCTTTGGTTCATTTATTTGTGTATTTGGACTCTAAAAGTTCATAAAGTTTGAATTTCAACCCTCCAGGTGCTGTACAATTATCTTTATATTCATTCTGGCCAAAAAAATCAGGTGGATTTTTACATCATGTTTTAATTACTGCTTAATTTGTTATGCCACAATATTTAACCATATAAGGTCAAGACTTCCAAGAAACATTTCTCAGAGCGCAACATATTTGTTTATCGGCAGTAGCGGTTCTAATAAAACTGAAAATATGTCTGAACTCCCAGCCAATTACCTAAAATGTTCAGTGATTGGGTGCGAACACAACTGCTTGTATAGGAGAGACAGCAAAGTCAACAACCTTGAGGGAGTGGGATGTAAAAAGGCTCATTTGCATTTAAAGGGCCAGCACTCAAAATGACCTTTTTAGTGTCATTACTGAGAAACAGGGTTGAAGATGGACCCGTAGGGTTGAAGATTTCACACCCAAACATAGCATTTACAGTTTATGTAGCCCACAGGGAAATGTTTCAAATGCGTATCTTTAGTTAATACAGCCTGCGTATACCACAGCCTCAGCATTGATTTTACCCAGGACAAAATCAGATACACATGTATTTTGCAAACAGAGCTGTAGGATTTTTTTTTTTAATAATATTGAGGTGAAATGCCGACTATTTTTTATATTATATTTTTTATATTGTTTATTTCGAGACACATGAACTAATAATTTTTTTTAAAAAGCAAAAATAAAAATAAAAACAAACAACAAAACAAAAATTAAAAAAGTAGAATGTGCTGTACAATTTCCATACAATATACTCCAATTCGGTAAAAGAAAACAGATCTCTACAGTTAAATTTAAAGTATTTACAACAACAGTTTACAATTACAAGTTATATTATTTCATATTTACATTATTAAATGTACCTCGAAAAGGAGTGGGAAGAAGATGAGCTTATTAACTCCCACTCCCGCTTACACTTAGTTAAATTAAGTGCGTTAAGTAGCCTATATATACAAATTCATGTTTTATAAGGTATAAATACAGCAATCAATACATCCTAATACAATATTATACTGTACATACAAACAAAAACAAAAAAAATACTTTCAGTTGTATTATCATCATCACCACCATCATCATCACAACGTCATCATCATGTTAACATAAATAAAAAAATAATAATTTGCATATCACAAAAACTGTAGATATGATAATTTCAAGCTTTGCCTGCACTGAAAACATCTATCAAACATATCTTTTTTTGTGTGTTTCTGGATTCCTGCTGTCTCCAATCCGGTTCATTCTTGATCATCACTGAAGGAGTTAATAAATTCAGATTTTTTTTTCTGCTTTTCATTGAAGTAACAGCTCACGGGGAACTAATGGAGTTTTAAAACTCCAACCAAAGCCATGGCATTATAAGAGGTTGGCAGTTTTACTTTCACCATCTTCTGTAATGATTCATGAGGCATTTCCTAAATACTTATATATTTCAAACAGAATAAAACATGCCCAGGAACAGGAAGTTGTAAATCTGTGATTCACTAGACGATGCAAAGTAGTAAATCATGGCTTATTACCTTATAATAGACTGAATAAACCACTTTGACCTGTATTCTAGAACCTCACCCTTCAGTAGATTGAGGCCTTTTGATCACATGCTAACATGTTCAGCTGAAGCCAGCTATTGAAATAGAAGGCCACCCTCTACAGTCTGCATGCCAACAAGCTGATTGTGAGTCAGGTTTGTTGGTGAATCCATGGGTGGTTGTTCCCCTTAAAGAACCATTTCAATTCAAAGCATCTCAAAGCATGGCTCTCAGCTATATTTACAGCTTGGATAGCGATCAAATGGGATCTTTCAGGGTCGGTGAAAAGGAGCAGAACACAGCATGTGAAAATGCACAAGGGAATGAGTGGCTTATTGAGTTTCATGGTTCCTCCACGTTTTCCATTACAAAAAAAATGTTTAGCGTTTGAATGTAAAGCTTTTTTTGTTAATATTAAATGTGATCTGTTAATATTGCAGGACATTCCATCTGACTTCTAGACATGCCTGGCACATTCTAATAATGACGGCATGTGGAAACCCATCTTGGACGAAAATGAAGGTAATGTGTACTCAATTCTGTCTCGGCCTTTCATCTGATCTCAAATGGATGGTTAATATATATATATATATATATATATATATATATATATATATATATATATATGTATATATATATATATATATATATTCAGATATGAATGTGAGGGGAATCTGTCTCTGTGTGGAGTGGAAGTCTCTTTTTGGTCAACTACAGTGCTGAGCACTTTTGTTTTGAAAAATGGAAAATGTATAAATGGGTTCTTCTATAAAACTATTCCCTAAAAACAAAACATGGAGCTAAAAATTCAAACCAGATGTCAATTATTGTTAGGAAGCAAGTTAAGGTTTACTTTAAACATAAATACTGGTATAAAAGAGAAACTGTTTTTCAGATAAAGCATGTTTATATTATTTTACATCATATTTAATACAAAAATCTTTTCCTGATTTCCTCATTTTGGATCTATTTTTGGCTCCAATTAATTTTTGGAATGACTCAGAGCAAGAGTAAAATTATTATTAGTATATGTATGTATGGGCAGGTAGAGTCTAAGTGGGTATTAGACAAATTCAGTACATTTGTGGTCAGTAGTGTACTCTATATGGTGTCAGACAGACTTCCATGACCATTACTCATGGTGGAACACTGTGTGGATTTAATAATCTTCATGTCAGAAAAATGACTGCTCTCCGATTAACTGTGATTTTAGTTCCCTGACCTTTCTTTTTCTTAGCTGTTCAGAGGGAAGTCAGTGTCGTAACTTTTATGAATCGTTCCAAAATACTTCGGCACATTTCCCTTCTTGGAAATAGCAATGATTGATTGACAGATTGTGAAAAAAGGTCCGCCTCCCATCCCACATAGAAATGGTACAGTTCTCCCACTCATTTTTATAGCCCTTCTTCAGTAAATACAAACTGGAAGGCCAACTAGGTCAGTAAAAGCAATGTGGTTTTGCAGTAGATCCTGTGGCTGACCCCTGAGTTAGAAGAAAATGGAGGCCTGAACACCATCATAAGTGGCACCGTGGTCCAGGGGCCTGAACACCATCATAAGTGGCACTGTGTCTGTCAAATACCATATATAGAAACAATGTCAGACTAACATCTAAAACATATTTGTTGAATAGGAGACAATCTACCAGCATTGTCTCTGAAATCAATCAGTTGTAATGTAACTCATATCACTGCATGCACCTCAGAACATTTGTCATCATCTTCCAGTCAAATCTAAATGTCCAAAACCCACCCAAATACTTCAAATTTAGTTTCATTTAGGTTTGCTCACTGAAGGTGGGGGCGAAGACAAATAATATAACTATTGCTGTGTAGTCAAGGAAATAAAATCTGAATTCCTGCCACATAAAAACATCAATATCAGTTCATGTGGAAGCTGTGTTTGGAATAGTTTCACCATCATTCCTTAATAGCAGAGAGAAATGTGCAATTAAGCTCTTTTTTAGATAGACTACCTTTGCAAAAAAATAAAAAATAAAAATACACACAAACAAAAACTGCTGGAAGTTACTGTTGGATACAAAGCAAAGCATGGAAAATATTAGACATATAGATTTAAGAGCTACACAGTTAGACATATATTGATTTTTGATTTATGATGAGACTTTAACAGGTAATTAAAATCCCTTTGTATGCAGTTCAGAGCAGTATGCTACATTATTTAGCTTCCTAATCACGACTCCTGTTTGCTTCTCCACAAGGGTAAGAAGCCTGTTTTAAATACTCATTATCAACATGTAATTTCATCACCAGATATTTAATAGGGCTGGCAAATGATTCGAATTTTTAATCAGAGTAATCCTAAGGTTGCTTTGGATAAATTTTGATTAATAATTATTAAAACACTTCATTAATACACTAAGAAACACAAAACCTGTGGGGGAAAAATATACAAAACATGCTAAAATCCACAAAACACAAAAAAAGCAATGAAAAATCCAAAGCATTTTCAAAAAGTCTAAAATACAGAGAAAAAGAAACCACCTACATATATATATATACACACACACACACACACACACACATACATACATACATACATACAATTAACAGGTTTATTCAACACCATCAACACTTTCAAACAAAACAACCATTGCATTTAATTACATTAAATTTTATTAATCAAATTTATAATGATAAATGAATTCCAGAATGATAAATTAATCTGTGTTTATGCGTTAATTTAATTTGTCGGCCTTAATATTATTTAAGTTATTTCAGCCTAAAGATTTGTATTTCACCTGTAGAAAATGAATTGTATAGAAATGGTGACAATCACATGAAATGGAAGTTTTTTTAATGTCCCTAATGGGAGCATGTAAGAGCCTTAACCCTTCATATTCTTTTCATCTTATTATCATCTATCATTTCTTTGTCACGGAGTTTATCAGCATTTATACTTGCACTTGGGAATTGTCACAATATTTCACCCACAACTTTTAATGGAACTTATTTTTGTAAGCAGTGGTCCAGATGTGTCCATATTTTGGACTTTTTTCGCAGTTGACCCTGTGCATATTTTATGAATCCACTGACTCTGAATGACAACTATGCAATGTTATTTTCAATTCACTTAACTGAAGACCATTGTGTATCGAAGTGAATACAGTTCAGATACAGTTTTCAGGTCATGGTTTTACTGTACATTACACAGTGAGTTTAATGAAATAACTGAATAACACCACAATAGAACACAAACAGTAATGTGATAGAATGTGACAGTGGTTGATTAAAAATGTGACAAACTCCATTTATTGTGTGTGTGTGTGTGTCCTGAAATTTCCCAGTTTGGGATAAATAAAGTCAGTCAGATAGACTCTATCTATCCATCCATCTATCTGTGTCTGGAGTAACTTCCTACTCCTTGCAGTGTCTCAAACCCACAGTTACCCATAAATCAGTGTGTTCCTGTTCCCCGTTGCCTCTGAGAAGTGACTTACTGGAACTTGTCTCCTCATGCAGTAATGACTCTCTTGTCATTCATGCTGATCACAGAAGAAATCACAGAGCGGGTGAAACATCCTCTCAGCATCTGCCGCAGAGCAGAATAAAAGGTGTGGAATTATTATGGTGAGGGAAGCAGAAACGCAGCTATGAACTCCCATCCCCATGTAGCATATAGAGGAGTTTAGTCCTGGAGAGTCTGCAGAAAAAATAAAGATTGGAGGTAGAGCGTGTAAGACGATCATCTTCATGGGCCGATTGGGTTTCTGCAAAGTTCTGGAAAGATAATGAAAATCTTCAAAACAACATATGCCAAATTCCAAATTGCTATGTAGTGGTTCACATCAGAATGGAATTTAACCTTTTCTGAGTGGTACAATACACCACTCTGCAAATCATATATGAATTCCTTATCACATGCACAATACTCACTGTAATCCGTCAGCTGTACTCTCACCCATGAAGTTAGAATGAAATATTTAAATTTTACTTCTTGTCATGAAATACTTGTGCAAATGGGATTTATTCTCGATAGATAAAGTGTAACCGGACTCACAATGTGTTTATTGTACCTGGTCTAAGGTGATTATACTTGACTTTATCGTCATTGTTGTTATATTCAACATGCTAATAAAAAATAAATAAATAAATAAACAAAAAGGTGTCACACAGTCAGTGCATAGTACAAGCAAAACAATAAAAACAATCAATTCAAAAAGACACCCACAGTTTTAATTCTGATATTTTGCTATTGTACAATCCCCATCACTGTGAGCATGTGTATTGTGTTAGAAATGTTTTATTTATGGCATTGAGGGTGGTTATTGCTGTTGGATAAACAGTATTTTTGAGTTTGTTCTTGTACTGATTGTCCTTTATCTTTTACCCGATGGCATCAGCTGGAATATGGAGTGTCTTGGATGAGAGGTGTCCTTCACCATGCTCTATGCCGTTACTGATGTGTAGAAATAGAAACCAAAGCAGGAATGTGTCTGAAAACATTATTCCAGCTCTATGGTCAACATTGTCAACAAGTATCTTTTTATACACATACAGTTGTGCTCATAAGCTTACATACCCTCGCAGAATTTATTATTTTTGGACCATTTTTCACAGAATATGAATGATAAATAAATGTGTTCTTTCTTTCAATCATACATTCATATCATAAGTTGACATACCGTAGTTGTTCAGCATCTGTATTGGCCCCGCCCCTTTAACATTAATGACAGATGGAAGTCTTTTGTGGTAGTTCTGGATCAGACACTTTATTTTCTCAGATTGTAAAGCTGTCCATTCTTCTTGGGGAAAAACACCTTCAGATTTTGGGTTTTCTTGCATGAACTGCATGTTTGACTCTTCCCTAAAGTGTCTCAATGATACAGAGGTCAGGAAACTCAGATGGACACTTGTTCACCTTCATTTTTCTCTGCTGTAGCCATTGACTTGTTGACAATGTTTTGGGTCATTGTCATGTTGGAACATCCAAGACCACTCCATGTGAATTCAGTCAAGTGTATGTAAACTTATGAGGACAACTGGATATAACCTGTCTCCCAGGTTTAGTTTGATGTTAATAGTCAACTATTCATTTCCACATATACACGCTCATATCTTGCATTTACTTTTACAAGTTCAATTAAGCCTGGATGTGGCTTTTACTGTAATAAATAGAAGATTTAAAATGTTATATTTGATGATTATTGTATGCTGTGGGTTCATAAGAATCTAAAATTTTGAACATTCAAGACCATCCAGTGTGCATTCAGGAAAGACAGATTGACAGAGACAGACAGACAGATAGATATTCTTGGTCAGACGCAGATCATCGACAACCAAAGCATCTGCGTCCAGGGAACAGTACTGAAGGTAGAGCTCACCAAAACGCCTTCCCTTCTTCCACTAAAAAAAGAGCAATCAATGCAGGATTGTAACAGATATGAATGGTTCTCAGGTGCTTATCTTTAAAGTAAATGCTGTAATTACTTGTCCTATTGATTGTCAGATGTTTTAGGAAGATGTCAAAGAGCTGCTATTGTCACTTAAAATTTTTAGAAAAAAAAAAAAAAAAATCGACAGAATCATGAAGTAAAATGATTCAAAGCAATCCTTCAGACTGACCAGTACCGCAAAAAATCTAAATCTTACTAAATATGTTTTTGGTTTTTTTTGGGGGTTTTTTTGCATTTCTAGCCAAAATAGTGTAGTGTCCAGCCTGGCTTAAGGTCAGAAATACACTGCAGCACATCTCAGCCCACTTTACATTCAGACCAGACACTGAAACAACAGTTTGGCTGCATGTTGAACTGGGCTGAACACTAGTGAAACTCAACTGATCTGAGTGCAGCTGCAGTCGCATACAGTTTCAGATGTGGAGCTTGTACAAAAACAGAAAAACACTGGACACTGCCTGTTGTGACTGTCAATTTATGTGCCCTACACTGGAAAAAAAAATACACCCCCTAAAAAGAACTTTTAAAAAAATTAAATACAAGACATTTTTGACTGAATTAAACAAAAATATCATATATATATATATATATATATATATATATATATATATATATATATCTTGGAAAGATTTCTCAAGATAAGATTTTCTAGATCTATTGTCTATAAAGGAGTTCTTATATGTGACTGAAAAGTTCCTCTTTAGGTTATTCTTCTTATTTTAAGTGTGGTGAGATATGTGGACTCAAAATGAGAAAAATACACTTGGCAAGATGTGGGCGTTCTACAATGTATAGGAAGTTAAAGAGGTGAAATCAGCAAATAAAACCGCTGCATGCCTGAAACAATCAGATATTTACTTTTACTACAGAGTATATAATGCAGGACTGTCAGTCATTTTAGTTCAGAGATACATTCAGCGCAAACTCTTCTAGAAACATATAATCGGGTCACAGTAAAAAGATAGAGAGTCTTCATACTGATGTTAAGGTCAATATTTTGAACTATAATGTTAATGTGTGTGTGTGTGTTGGTCAGTGTTTGTTCTTTACCTTTATTCTATCCATCGCTGCTCTGTGCTGTTCTTTAACATTAGTGCTATTGTAGTTTTATTCTTATCATTATTGTTTGTCACTATTGTAATTTAAGTTAGCTGCTGAATCTACATATGTACGTTGTTTCTATATGTAACAGGGTCAATTATGTTGCAGCAACAGGGGTATGTCACTGTTATAATTACACAAAATTCTTAGTTTGTTTTTAGTTTACGCTGACAGAGCTAAAAGACCAGTATTAAGATGTGGAACCTCGTTCTGTTTGTGTGTTTCCACCGTGCACTTTATGGTGAGACACCGCCTAATATATTAGGTATTTTCGCGCCCTTACCTCCTTCCTTTTGTTCTGGATGTGTGTGGAGGAGGTAAGCGGCCATATAATTTCCTAAATTTCGGCTTCTAAAATATTATTTTGGGTTAATTGGCTATTTCAAACTTTATCAATTCATATTAAAGTATAATTTGGTCTGTTTAGGGGCGTGTGTGTATATATATATATATATATGTGTTTTCTGTCACGTATGTCGTGTACTTTTTTGTATTTTAATGTGCCTTTTTTTCCTTTTGTTCTGGATGTGTGTGGAGGAGGGGCGTGTGTTGTTCGTGGATTCACTGACGAGGGATATATGTGTTTTCTGTCAGGAGCCCCAAATAAAGACTGTCTCCCAAGTGGTTACGTGCGGGTCTTATTCAATATTAATTCACACAACGCAGAGTCAGACACCACCGGTTACATATATTCCACACATATTTTGGCTCCATAATGTAAATAGTGTTGAATGACTTCATTCTAAATTGGTTTAGGCCTGTTTTGTTCATGTTGTTCTCAGTAGTGGATCCAGAAGGCAGTTTTTGGACGTGCCAAAGTAAACTCAGGGTGGGCACAATAGACTCGTTACTTTTTCAAACTAAACAGATATGACAGTAAAAAAAAAAAAAAAGTCACTTCAGATGGTAAATCAATCCATGGAGGAGAACAATTGTGACTTTTACCTTATGATTGTGACTTTTTCGTCATATTTCTGACATTTTATCTCATAATTTAGAGTTTTATCTCATAATTAAGCTTTTTTAAATCTATAAATTGTTGTTAATTTTCCAAAATCCCCTCCGTGTACCCAAAAAACTGAGTACCACGAACCGATCAAACACATTTTCTACAAAGTAACTGACTTTTAGGAACTTTATTTTACATACTTTTGAAACTTTCCAGATTTTTCCTGGTTACGTGAGTATTATTTCATCCAGTGAAAAATACTTTTGTATCATATTACAATTAAAAAGTGTGGTGTTTTTTTTTATTTTGACGTCAGGAGTTGAATCAGTACTTCTATTTTTACCAGAGTGTTTTTACACACAAGTACTTGTACTTGAGTCCAGAACGGGGGTACTTTTACCACCTCTGGTTGTGACCACTTTGCATTTATAATGAAAAATCCAAAACTATTATAACCCTGGTTCGTACCTGCTCACTTGTCCTCCATCCCGGATCAGGAATCCTAGGAGCCCGGTCCGGGTGCGTGGGCAGGTTAGACGGATCCCCCGTGGTGACAAAGGACGGTACTGGTGAATCCCGGTTCGGCCTCAGGAGGACCATAGTCTGCAAGTCCGTGCCCGATAGTCTGAGGACACGTTTGACCTCCGTTTGGGGCACCAATGTGCGTGTCCGTTGGTGTTAAAGACGACCTGGCTCAGTTTGTCTCACACAACCATCCTCATACCTGCTCCCGTTCGGACCAGGGTCACCAGTGTGGGGCAGTCCGGGTTTCCAGATGAGGCTGAGGTACACGACCAGGACCACGGCCCCATGGTCCTGGCCGAATTTGATGCGTCCTTCATAGGAGACTGTTAGCTAGGCTAGCATGAGCCATGGTAGCAGTCTCAGCCGCCGTAACCGTTTCTTGTCTTAGTGGCCCATCCTCGGACACTTATGTGTCTGTACCATTTCCTTGCCCGACTTCACTACTCTTAAAAATAATCACGAAGCGAAATTTGTGAAGCCATATAAGCACAAAGAATTTCATCAACTTCTCAGAGCTATCATCACCCCTTGCAGCTAGCACAACAGCAGTGTTGAAGTTAGCGAATGTTAGCAACAACGTATTAGCTTTTCCGGAAATGTTTCGCTGTTGAAAAAGTGAACAAATAGTTAAATAAATACAAATAATAAAATTATTATAGTCCCTTTAATTAACACTAACAAATAAATAGCCATATATTTAAGGATAATAATCACGCCCTTCTACTTCCGGTCCGCGCATGCTTAGCTTGCAAAATTTAAATGAGAGTGAGTGAATGTAGCGAGTCAAGTGAAGTTCTGGTTCCGTTTGACAAGTGCTCTGAAATTCACAAATGCTAGCGGTTAATGTGAAATATTTGGTGTGGCATAGGCAGACCACCCGTTTTTGATGGGAAGCAAACATGATATTAGGGCTTAGTAAGAGACAATTCGTCGCGTAAGTGACGTCAGACTCCGCTCAGCTGTGGTGTGGGGTCTGTGGTGACGTCACATACGCGCCAGGTGTGTAGTCCAAATTATTAATGGGTTTCACTCGCAAATGAATCAGCCGTTGGTTAACGGAAGCAGTTGAAACGCACATCAATAATCATCATTTATTATGAGGTACAACATGTGTGCGATTCAGGTCACATGACAAACCAGATACCATTTTAGCATTTTATTTCCCCTTGAATACCATTTATTAATTTCCCGATCTCAGCCCACATGAGCCTCCCGGAAAGGGGCGGAGATTTAAACTCGGAAAAATAAATATATAGCTTGTGATGGGCATGTGATACAATTTTGGTAGTGATTCGGAAGAGACCCTGGGTTCTGGATCACTTTGAAATGTATTCTCAATTTACCGCAATGTAACATTTTTGTTGTGTGTGTGTGTGTGTGTGTGTGTGTGGGGGGGGTTATTTCCAGGTTATTTAAATTTTTTTTCTTTGGATAATTTATAAAAGTAAGGGCAAGTAAGGACCCGAAAACATACCCATTTACCCCATCTGCATGGAAGAAAGTCAATCTGATACAACATAAGCGTTTGTGAGAATTAAAACCGCGTCAGAACAGTTACAGCTGAAACCAAAAGCTATGAAATGTGCTGTAAAGTGCTCATCTCTAAACCTTCAGTGGATTTTCCACAACAAATTGCACAGGAAAGCACCTGAACAGAGGAGGGTACAGCTTTTATTAATCTTTCTTTTTCTCAATTCTTGGACTCCGACAGCTTTTAACTGAATTGTCTGGCCTGGCGTGCGCTTCCACAGTGGAGTCCAGACAGAGGAAGGCTGTGACATCTCCACTCCCCTCAGCTCTAGTGCCGCTGCCTTCATCCAATTTACCATGAAAGGAATCCAGACAGTCCCATAATATGACCCACGGCTGCTTCGATTGAACACGCTTGACAACTCTGGGTTTGGGCTTTACACACATAACCAAGCGGCTATCTACAGAGGGCCACTGGCCGTCTGCTACCACTTGATAAGGCCCATTGCCCAGGGATGGAGTGGACAGATCTATGTGCTGGCATTTCATAGTGAACAGTGCCCCCTGGTGTTTCAGAGGCCACAGCACAGTCACTGGTAAAAGCCTGCATGCTTTCACCCAGGGCCGTATTATGGCCCGGGCCAGTGGGGCCGGAGCCCAGGGGTGTCTCATAGCGATTTAGATGCCAATTGTGATGTCAGAGGGCCTCTATTTTCTAGGATCTTTTTTCCTTCTCTCATTTACATATAATGGAAACAATTTAAAATCTCTATATAGAGGCACCAACATATGAATAAACATGACATTAGCTGGATCAATGCCAACATAATCTACAATACATGTTTGGGGGGGCAGGGTTTGTTGTTCCTGGAACCACTTGTTTTCAATAAAGTGCAACGAGCACTGCTCCTGGTCAAAGGTCATTACTGATGTGTATAAAGAAGACTGAAGGTAAAGTACTTTACTTGTCATTATACAATGAAATTTGTCCTCTGCATTTAACCCATCCTTGATGCCATTAGGGCACCTGTGGGCAGCCATGTGTGATGCCTGGGGACCCATTTAGAACCAGGCTAATGGTCAGAATCACTTGGCTGGAGGATTTGACCCTCACAAATATGTTTTTGGGTGATGGGGGAAACCGAAGCACGTGAAGGAAACCCATCCAGACACAGGCAGAGAAACATGCAAACTCTGTCTGGGTCTTCTTGCTGTGAGGCAAGAGCGCTAACCACTCAGCCACCGCGGCGGGGGGGGGGGGGGGGGGGGGGCAGCAGTCAGAGGGCCCATGGGCCAATAATAGTGTACCTTAAACCTAATATAAGTACGGTAGGTTGACACAGTGGGTGGATGATGGGGAGGGGGCCCATTGCAAACTCCTGGCCCCGGGGCCCAGACCCCCCATAATTCGGCCCTGCTTTCACCGTCGGACACAAATTTCAGCAGTGTTTCCTTTTTAATTTCATGCAGCAGCAGCAGCGCTCAGGGTGTTTTTTGTTGATTTGGTTCCGCATCCATCTCTGTGACAGTCACAGTTATCTTGGTAAACCAGGCCACCGCTCAATATTTTGTCCTGGATCCACACAATCACATTGAACATGTGATTTGACAGTGTTAGGATGACATCTGAGATGATGTTAGAAAATAACTTATTTTCCCTCCCATGAAAATGTATGACAAATCAACATTATAGTCAGAGGTGGAAGAAGGACTGGGATGATATATTTAACCCATTCAAACCCAAACTGTCCCTGTGAAGCAAAACTGTCGACTCATCTAAAATGTTTAATACCTGTTGATTCACTAATGTTACCAAGATGTTGTTAAATACAGTCTAAATACAGTCTTTTCATGGTCAAAGCTCTGTAGTCAATGTGCAACATTGATTCACCAGTAAAAGCAATAAAGTTTGATAAATGACCATGGATACATTCAGTTTTCTCAGTTTTTGATGTAATACCCAACAATTTTAATTTGATCTATTGTAAACATCTACATGATCAGTGAATTAAATATAGAAAAATACATGATTTTCACTTAAAAAGCACCACAAAATACAGAAAATGATATTAGAGTAAGTGGTGACAATTTAAGTAAGGTTAGATACACTGAAAAATTATTTTGGGAAGTGCCGCACTGTCTGCACTAATAACAATATGGGTTAATTAAAATCACAGTTATGATGCTAAAATACTCTGTGATTAGCAATAAAGTACACAAACATGTCAGATCATAATAGGTATGAAAGTGGAGCTGGCACGTCTTCACTCCGAAACCACCTCCTAAATGAAACTAAAAAGAACACAGATTTATTTTTAATTAACCCTCAAAGTTTGAGACCATCTGTGACCAAAAAAAGCTGTTTTTCCACAAATGTCAAATATATCTTGACACCCTCGCACTACATGTTCTGAAAATAGTCAAATCCAGTGGAGTTCTCAGCTTTTCAGAGACATAACATAGGTTTGCATTGGAAGTTTGTTCACTCCACAGGCAATGTGTGAAGACCCTCACATGATGCACTTGTTAGCCAACATCATCTGAATTTAATCCAATCAATGGCTGTTATACGGTGTGTCTGTGGGTATATATATACATATGTATGGAACTATTTTGGGGGGGGGGGGGCAGTAGTCCAGGTATCTGTTGTGGTGAAGAAGGAGCTAAGCCTGAAGGTGAAGCTCTTTATTTACTGGTTGATCCACGTTCCGACTCTCACCTATAGGTCACAAACTCTGGGCCATGACCCAAAGAATGAGGTCACAGGTACAAGTGGCTGAAATGAGTTTCCTTCACAGGGTGGGTGGGGCTTAGCTGAAGAGATAGGGGGAGGAGCTAGGACATCCAAGAGGGACTGGGAGTACAACTGCTGCTCCTCCAGGTTCAGAGGAGCCAGTTGAGGTGGTCCAGGCATCTAGTGAGGATGCCCCTGGGGATATGTCCCAGGCACGTCCATCTGGGAGGAGACCCAGGACACGCTGGAGGGATTCCATCTGCGGGCTGACCTGGGAACGCCTCGGGATTCCCCTGGAGGAGCAGGTGGAAGTGGCTGGGGACATAGAAGTCTGCTTTGCTGAAGTTGGACCTGGAGAAGCAGAAAATAACCACTCTGGTGTTCATATGTGTGCATCGACTCGTCTGGTTGACTTCAAATCAAGTGCAAATGAGAAAACTACCAAAGCCATGGCTAGGGGTATATCCCCGACCCCCCCCCCCTCACACACACACACACACACCATCCTTAACCAGACAGCTAATTTAGACTTGATTTGAAGTCAAATAGTTCCAAACAAA
The DNA here is from genome assembly GCA_020466265.1 of Siphamia tubifer. Classification (NCBI taxonomy): domain Eukaryota; kingdom Metazoa; phylum Chordata; class Actinopteri; order Kurtiformes; family Apogonidae; genus Siphamia; species Siphamia tubifer. Next base: position 12,725,093 of record CM035792.1, on the reverse strand, counting down.
TGTAGAAAATCATCTATCTGCTGAATCCACACCTGTGCCATGTTTTTGTTTTCCCAACTGAGTGTTATCTGTGTTCAACAGCTGGACCACCACCACAAACATGCAACCAATCTCATTTCCAGCGCTCCTTTTTGTCCATAGCACCATGTTGTGTAGCAGAATGTGTGCGCCAAAAGTTTGGTCCCAATCATCACATCTCACTCCAAGGATTTTGGAAAAGTTGGCAGGTCTGAGTCGTACTAACATACTTATATTAGTTAGTACTATTACTATTATAATGACTTTATTTTGTTATTATTTATTATACTATCGCAATTATATTACTGTTGTTTATTTCTTATGTCCAATTACCTGTTTTAATAATCATTATTTTCTCTTCCTTTTTATTTTCTAATATCTGCAGTTATGTGCTGTTACTGGACATTTTATTTCCCAGAAGCTCTGCCCAAGTTCAGTCTAATCCAGGGATTCCCAAAATGTGGAGTGGAGCCCTCAAAAGAGACATGAAGGTTTACCAAAGGTGTTAGATCAGACAAACCAACCTACTGCCATAGTCATCTTTGATTCATAATTCTGTATTTATTTTGTTGACAGTAGCTCATTTTGGGTCCAAATTATGTTACTAGGGTCAGGTATATATATATATATATATATATATATATATATATATATATATATATATATATATATATATATATTTCTGTCCATAACGTCCATTCCTACCTTATATTTTTCTTTTATTTTAATATATGTGTATGTTTTATTATGGATTTTATGTTTGTTTTTAATCACTTTTTTTTTTTTTACATGCTTCTTTTATAATGTTTTAAATGTGTTTCTTTTTTCCTCTGTCATTGGAAAAATGACAGAGACCGTCACCAATTTAAGTTTTTTCCAGCTAAGGCAACAGGCCAAACTGAAACCAATTCTCTCTCAGAAACACTTGGAAATAGTCATTCATGCCTTTGTGACCACCAGGCTCGATTATTGTAATGCACTTTGTGTGGAGGCTAGTGGTTCCTCCATCGCCCGTCTTCAGATGGTGCAAAATGCTGCTGCACGTCTTTTAACCGGCACACGTAAACACCAGCACATTTCCCCTATTTTAGCCTCACTCCACTGGTTGCCCATACATTTTAGGATACGTTTTAAAGTTCTTTTATTTACTTTTAAAGCCCTAAATGGCCTTGCCCCACCATACCTCTCTGAGCTGCTGCAGCCTTATACCCCCCCCCCCTGCTCTCTTAGGTCAGCTGATCAACTGCTCCTGTGGCAGCCAAAAACCAAACATAAGTTCAGGGGTGAGCGTGCTTTTGCTGCAGCGGCTCCAAAACTGTGGAACGATGTGCCTCTCCATATCAGGCAGGCCTCCTCTCTATCGGTTTTTAAACCCCTTCTTAAAACCCATTTTTTCTCCTTGGCTTTCAAATACATGTGAGATATTTGTAGGTATATATATATATATATATATATATATATATATATATATATATATATATATATATATATATGTGTGAGTATGTATGTATGTATGTATATATATTTTATTTCCTTTATTTATTATCTTTTTTTTTATTATTATTATTTTTATTGTTTTAACTTGTTTTATCTATTTGATTTTATGGTTTTATTGTTTCTTACTGGTTTTATTAATTTCTTTTACTGTGCTTTCAGTCTTCTGTACAGCACTTTGGTCCACTGTGGTTGTTTTAAAGTGCTTTATAAATAAAGTTGGATTGGATTGGATTGTACTTAAATGTCCTTTGTGAAGCACCTTGAATTGTCTTGTTGCTGAAATGTGTTATATAAATAAACTTGACTTAAAGATAGTGGAGGAGCATCAGTTGGTCTCATGGGACAAATCCTTTCAAGCATTCACACAGTTTTCCTGCAGTTTCCAACACATTCTGCTTAATCCTGCTCTTGTTTCTGTCTATGAAGGTGCATTAGACAGTGAAGTAAACACGCCACTGTTGTTTACTGGTGTTAAAGTTAGTGTGTGTCATGGAAGGCTTCTGGTTTCTAATGCTACAACTCTGTATCTGTTTGGGAAACTGTGACAAATTAGGGCTCTGGGCTCCGTGATAGAAGGAACCAGGACCGTCCTTGGTGAATTATTCATGAGTGGGAATGTGGAGCTGTGATAGAGTCTGCTGCTCTAACAAGCTACAGGCACAATTTCTATCTGAACCATCTCAGGTAGTTGAACCTGATGCTGATAAACCTGAAAGCACAACACTCACACTTCCTTTCACTGTGTAGATTAATGACACACGTCCATTAGATTCCCACTATAATAACTTGAACAAAAATAAAACTTATATTTATATTGTTTATATTTGTACAAGAAGAAATGAATATAATATTGTGAACATAAACTCTATGAAATTTACCAATAATTCAGATGTGGGAGATTTGCAAAGAAACAGCGCCCTCTGGTGGTACTAAGCCCCATATTCTATGTTTAAGTCTATTAACAAAGATGGGAAATGGAAGAAACAAAAACAAAAAAATAGCTGCATATAAAAATTGGACTTATATCACTTTAAAATGTAAACATTTTTCTTAAAGTTATTTGATTTGTTCACACATTGTCAATCTAAACATATTTAATAAAAGTAAAGTATGTGAAATAAGCCAAATTCAACATATTTCATTGAAGAAAACTAGAAAAACCAACCATTCCCAAAACTTTATTGGGTGGAATGTTAATTTGGCATTGAATATTTTGACAAAACCTAATGCAAGAGAATACCGCAAACTAAAATATTCAATGAAACTTCTGTTTTATGTCATTTCTGCTGACATTAATGAGCTCAAATTTAATGCGTTATAAGTCAAATTTGTCAAGTGACACAAATTTAACATATTACTTGATGGAAAAAACACTAACAATTAAGCACTCTCAAAATTCTAGAGGGAGAATATAAGAGTGGTGTTCACTATATCAAAAATAGTTCATACAAGAAGCAAAATAGATATGAAAAAATACTAAATATTACATGGAAGCCAGGATTTGTCATTTGTTACAACACATACATATAAGTGTAGGCAAAATATGTCAAATAAGAACAAAACAAAATATTTCTTAGAGGAAAATGCTACAAATTCCAGCATTCCCAAAACTCTATTAAGATCATTTAAATTTGGATGATTAAAACAGTAACTGTAAGAAACAAAAGGAGACATAAGAAATCTAAATATTAAGTGAATGTCAGTACGTTTGTGTCATAAATGTGAAATAAGACAAATGCAATTCATCAGCTGAAGGAGAAAACACCATGTTACATTCAGTAAGAGAAATTAAAACTCATTTTTTCTTATTAAAAAATTTAAGGGGAACTGAGGTTAGGGGATTTTACTGTTTTTAGATTAACCCTCGTATTATGTTAAGGGTCAATTTAACCCATGTCTGTTTTTATATTGACCAAAGTACTGGCTATCATTTCTTTTTCATGACGTTTTGTGACTTTTGCTTTTTTAGGATTATGAACTGGTGAGTAAAATGTGAACACTCTGGTGTGTAGTGGAACATCTATACAGAGTTTGGATATAAAGATGATGTCAGGGGTCATTTTGACCCAGATACTTTAATGTGGGCGATCAGCTGTTCAGATCCAAAATAAACATGTCTTTATGATCTACTGTATTTTGATTGTATTTTAGAATAAGCAGGTGTAGACTGTAAAGTTACCTGGAGAATGATCCAGTGGAAACACATGTAAAGTAATGAAAAGAAAAATGAAAGAAAATGTGTTTGTGAAGAGGAAAATACTTTAACAAACTAGTTCTTAAATAGTGTGGAAATAATTACAATTTTTTGACCATATCTCTTTTCTAAATGTTTATATAATCTAAAATAAAGTAGTTACTAGATTAACCTTTTTTATTTAGTTATTTATTTTTTACTGTGGGTCAAAATGACCCACAACATAATACAAGGGTTAAAGAGATCACACAGTAAATTAATCAATAAAAAAAGAAATAAAAAATCTTCAATATTAAATAAATTTCTGGATTATTTCTGTTTTCCTGGCACCGGATGACAAGACAATAGAAAACTAAAGCAAGTGGAGACTTCAATATCTCTTTTTTATTAACTCTGACACACTGCGGTCAGATAGAAAAGAATGCGAGTTACACTTTTCAAGTTGCTTCCATGACTTGTGCAAACACTAGATGGTATCTGGGAGGAAAAAAAAACTAAAACAAACAAACAAAAAAAACTGAAGGAAAGCTGAAATGAAAAGAAAGACATATTACCCAAAAGCAGAAGACATGAATAAGTGCATTTAAACCTAGGTGTTGATTCTTTATGCAGTATTTATTGATTCCCAGCTTCATATAAACTGGATGTTGAGGCATAAACATAGTACATTTGAACAAAAATATAACCAATATTTACAATTATTGTATTAAAAATACAAAAACAACTGATACATACTCCACCAATTGTCTTTTTAAAAGACATACAGGTCAAAGTAGTACAAGAAAGAATGAAGAAGAAAAGAAGGTCATCACCAGCTAAATGTACATTTCTCACTGACATCACACATCAAACGGAGTAGCAGTTCTACCTACTACACTTATCTTTACGCTTGTACATTTTGTGCAACGTTTTGTTTTTTCCAAAAGACAACTCGGCCCGCTAATATGCACATTATCTTCAGAGTTTGAATGAAAGTGAATGATGCATGTCACCACTGTATTACAAACAAATTATAAACAATCTATCTGCAGCCATTACAAAAAAAAATTACAAGAAAAACAAAGCAAAAAAAACAAAACAATAAAAGACATGAAATTATTAGTGTGTAGTCACAGAACACAGTGGAAAACACTGCACTCATTCCTCTTTTTACTCAGTCTTTAGTTTCCAAGACTGATCAATGTGATCAGTGTGACTCAGTGATCGAAGAAAGAAAAAAATAAAACAACCAAAAGAAAGTACATTTTTTCACAATTGATTTTTGACTCTGATTGGCAGCCTTGAGAAAGAAAAAACAACAATAAAAATCAGGTTTCTTCATTTGTCAATTTCCCCACCGGAGTCAAAGGAAAAAAAAAAACAACCCAATGAAAACATGGTCCTCAGTCACTTCCAATGATGGCATGATAAGGTGGATGCAGGCGTTAGCAGTAAATATACACACGGCATCCACTGAACTGATGTCTGCCACGCTGACAAACACCTCTGTCCTTTTAAAAGTCCACCATGGATCCAGTCGCACAAAAGCAGAAGAAGTGCTCCTAATATCCATGAACAGATGATCTACTACACTGCAGCCTCGAGCCACTTTAAGTCCACACACAGAAAGAAAGAAAGAAAGAAAGAAAGAAAATCATCTTGTACTGAGTCTTAACGTGTTACAAAAATGGGGGTGGGGGTGGGGGAGTGTCTTCACAATAAGGCATTTCATTCTGCTCTTGCAAAAGGGAACCCAACATACAAAAATGTACGCAATCATGGCATCGTAAGGCGCTTTGGACATTCACGAAATGTGGTCAGGTTTGGGTAAGGAGCCGAATCGACATCTGGATGGTTTGATTTGTTTTTATTTTATTTTATTTTATTATTATAAGGGGGGTGGGGTTTAAGACTCTGTACAAGATCACTCATCAAGGTAGATATTTAACAGCACACTCACAATTTACACATTGGCAGCGGAAACAAAAATGAAATCTGATGGAGGGGTGTGTGTGTGTGTGTGTGTGTGTGTGTGTGTGTGTGTGTGGGGGGGGGGGGGGGTCTGCTGATGTTTGGCGTCCTGCTCAGTCTGGAACCCCTGTGGGATCCAAACCGAAGGGACAACAGGCAACGTTCCAGGGATTTTTCCTCCGAACACCGCTGATTAGAAAACAGTCCGATTTTAAATAAATTCGTCCGATTCGATTCCATACCTGACGTGAGATTGTTAAGTTTTCAGGGTGTGAAGGTGTATAACCGCGTCTTCTGTGACTGTGGGTTTTTTTTGTGGTTTTTTTTTGTGGCTCGGCGGAAAGGGGCTCGATCACCTCTGTGCTTTTTTGTCTTTTTTTTTTGATGACTGCCTAAAAAGGCCAGTGACGAAACCTTATGCTTTCAATGGAACGGCGAACAACGAGGTACGACGACTGTGATAAAAAACCAGAAAGGAAGATATGCTGGACTCATACCCTGCTATTCAAATGCCTGGTAACATTGAGGATTGTGCTGAAAGTGCTATTTTTATTTTGTATTTTTTAAGAAATGTCTTGTGTATGAACTCGTATGTAACGTGTACTTGCGTATGCGTGTGTCGGTACGTTGTGCGCGTTGGTTCGATCGACTCAAACCTGGCTTTAAGCGTCGACTCGAACCGACTCTTGATAAGATTTCACATGTGACACACGAGATAATACTGGATTTAAAGTTCAACCGCTGTTCGCTTCAGTCCAGGCAGAGAAACGGGCCGACTTGGGGTTTCTCTTTTCGGCCCCCAGAGTGCAATCAGTCATAAAACAAAACAACAAAACAAACAAAACCAAAAAACATTCAAAAAACCCCCCCAAAAAATTTAACTAAAAAGCAACGACAAAAAAAAGAAAAAAATATAGTGGGAAGTTGAAAATTAAGAGTCAAGTCAACCGTTGGGTTTTCTCTCCGTCTTCAAACAAAAGTCAGTTTTTATTTTGTTCGCTTTTCTTTTTGTAGAAAAATGAGAAAGTGCAGATGAAGCTCAACACGTCACGACGCCGCTGTGTGAAAAGGTGGGTTCTGTCGCCGTCAAGTTTCACGGGTTCTGGGAGTCGATCCCGCTTCCAAACAGCGACATCTTTGTGGGGGGTTTTTGTGTTTTCCGTTTCCGAGCCCACGACGCAGGATTCGTTTTTCCGTAGTCTTTTTTTTTTGTCCAAAGTGCCAGGTATTTTATCATCGTCTTTGACCTTCTCTCCGTCTCGTCTTCTTCACAGTATTTTTTTCTGTTTTTTTTTTTTTTTCTCTTTAATGCAGGGTCATTCAACCTCCCATGATGCTTTAAGGCAGGGGAGGGAGATGAGCAGTAAATCCACTGAACACGAGGGAGAGCCGAGTGGAGGAGGCAGGCACGTATGTAACTGATGATGATGATCTATTGGTCTGTCTGTCTCTTTAATCCCACCCCCCCCCAACCCTAACGGAGGGGGACTTCAAGTTACTGCAAAAGGGCATCCACCGGTGTCCCCTCAGACCGCAGACACCTGTTCGTCCTCTGTGGAAAGACACAACACAGACACAGGTTAGGACGGGTAAAGGGAGTCGGACTGACTCGAGTTCAAAGCAGCAGCTCCGTTTAAAAAAAAAAAAAAAAAAAAAAAAAATCACCTGAAACTCGACCACAGTGAAGTGGGAGTCGATGTGGAAAATGTCACTTCACTAACAAACACTGGCTGATGTGGTGCACTTATCTGTCAGCGTAGTCATGGATACAAAAACATACAAAAACCTGCCTTTAGACCAGTGGTTCTCAGTGTCCTGCATGTTTGAGATATTTCCCTCTTCCACGTGATTCACTTTAACTTTTAACTCCTGAGACTTTTGCAGTTTCACAGTAAAAAGGATTAACAACAACATGAACAAAAATGAATAATAAACTGATTTTTGTATTTTAGACTTTTTAAGAAAACCACAGAAATGTCTGTGTGATTAACTGGAAAACACTAAAATGTCAGTGCATGAGCTTAACGTAGGATCTTAAACTGGTCACATTATAAAGTTTGCATGTTTGTGATGAACACAGGTTGTACATCAACACCGTCCCTGTGGATGAGTCAGGTGTGTTTGCGGCAGTGCAGGAGGATGGAGGTGCATGTTTTCAGGCATCGAGTTTGAGTGCATGGGTGAAAGAGGAGCCTAACCCCACTGTGTTTACTGATGGAAACTAACCGAGCACAGTGGGAGACAGGACATATGGAGGCAGAGAAGTGGTGAGAGTGTCTGTTCCGACCAGAATGATGCATGCATGATGGCGTTTGGTGGGGTTAAAGGTGAGGGTCCCACGCCAAGTCAACAATTCTCCATCTGCAGCTGAATTTGAAAGGTGTTTGATCAGAGAATTGCGAGTTGGAATGGGAGCGCTTCTACTGGTGCTGTGGAAAGCTGTGTGACAGAATGGTCAGTTTCAGTCCAAGTGTGTGTTCCCGTTCACATGCAGGTTCATTGAAGTGGAAGAGGGGAGGGGGGGGAGGGGGGGGGCGACCTGATAAAGTAGTTTTTACCTGCCTCGGGGAGAGGGGCCCTGCCTGTTAACCCCCGTACACACACTCTCATGGTCTGGGAGTCTCGGGTGTGTGCTGTGCCACTGGCTTTGGCTTCCTCAGAGCGACTAGTTTGGAAGACAAGGACTCACCCTCCTCTTCCTCCTCGGCCTCTTGTTCCTCGGCCGGCGAGCGGGTGCGGTGGAGGCCGCCCGCCCGTTGCTTGGCGCTCTGGTGGGCCTGGTGCGAGTCGGGCGACTGAGTGACCATGCGAGAGCGCTGTAGGGCTGTGGTGTAGTCCGGCGGCCGGCGGCCTGAGTGGCCGGCCGTGGACGTGGGGACAGAGGGGGCGGGGTGCTGTCCTTCGGCGAGGTCCGAGATGGTCAGCGCCGTGTAGCCGGGTGGAGTCGGAGGGGGCTCGCGGTAACGGCCCTCTTTCCGTGCTAAAGGAAAAGAGACGGCAAGAGCCATTAGGAACAAAGCAACGAGAGAAGCAGCCCAAACGGTCACTTCATTAATAACAGGGCAAGTGAAACATGGTGGGTTTTGGATAAGGGTGCTTTCCGTTTTTTCCAAAATAAAATACCAGACCCCCCAAAGACCTTGACTTCACATACTTTCATATATTGGAGTTGTGCACAATATTTGAAGCATCAGCTCTTAGTTCTTGTTTTAAAACTGTCCAACATGAGCTTAACATGATACAATAAAAATAATAATGTCTCTGTCCATGTAACGTCCACCTTAACAGCACATGTATGACTTGTAGTAGAGAACCTATAACTTCCTTTTATTGCTCTTTTAGATGCTGTTGTGACCCATAAATTATTGAAAAAAAACCCTCAGGCAATAACACTTTGTAGTCTAAACCCAGCAGCAAAACCGAAAGAGGTTCAGAATGGAAATCTTAAAGCTCTTTAAACTGAATCACAGCTCAAAGTCGTCAAGGCCGTCTTTATGTCTGGGATTATAGTGATATGATCTTCAGAAATGCGACCACTTCCCAAAGTCCCAGACTCCGTTCTGTCCTCTGATTTGATCCTGATGCGTATGATGATGGTACACAAACTTCCTGTATAAAAATCCACTGTTAATATCGTATCAATGGTGGACCAGGTGACACAACTCTGCCAAACTCAACTTTAACTCTCTTACATTTCAAGTCCTAAGCTTTTATTCTGAATTTAGAAAAAATGCCTTTAGTTTTGTGGGCAGCTTTGGCTCAGTTGCTAGAGCGTGTCGTCTAATGATCGAAGGGTCAGCGGTTCGCGACTCAACTCAGGCTGTCCATATGTTGAAGTGTCCTTGGGCAAGACACTGAACCCTGACTTAGGCTCCCAGTAGGACTGACAGAACCTTAGAAACCTACTGGTGTATGAGTGTGTGTGTGTGAGAATGGGTGAATGTGAGGCTAATGTAAAGCACTTTGAGCACCATGAAGGTAGAAAAGAACTATATAAGTGCAGTCCATTTACCATTTTGTGCATGAGGCAGCCCTCATTTGGTTTAGTTCACCATCAAAAACAGGTGCCTATAGGTTAATTCTCCAAGGTTAAAGTCTGTGTCCCTGACCGTGGTGATGATGAAGATGTGGAGTTTGTCCCTGAGCGTCTTCAATGGCATCTCACTCCTCCTAATTGGTATGTGCTTATGGTAATGCTAAGTTCTGTGTGCATGCGTGTTTAGATGAGGAAAATGCACACTGGGTTACTCTACAGGGATAATTAAGTGAGTTAACCTTTAACCTTAACCTCATTAACCCCGAGGAGACTGTCCTCTTTGTTATATCTCAACAGCATTCCAAATGAGAGGGGATTAGATTAACTTTGACGTTCACTTAAAGCAGGAGTTTCCAAATCCATTCCTCCAGGGCTGGTATCCTGCATATTTTAGACATTCCCCTTTTCCAGCACACCTGGAAGCCATTACATCATTCTCAGGCTTCTGTGGATGTTGATGATCTGATCATTAATTGAACCAGGTGTGCTGGAAGAGGGAAATATCTAAAACATTCAGGATAATGAACCTCGAGGACTGGATTTGTACACCCTTGGGTGTACACTGGAGAAAATAGGGTGCCAAAAAAAAGATAAAAACTCTAAACCTGAGGAAAAAGGTACTCAAATCAACTGGAATTATCTGTCCATGCAGTAAGATAATTTCACACGACAAGATTCTTGTAGGACAATTAAGTCTCCAAATAATCATGTCTAGAGATGTATTAGTATTAAAATAAAAAAATTAAATAAGAAATTAACTCAAAACAAAATAATACTAATACTTCTAAACTTAACTTTGTTTTATTTTGATCTTGGTAATAACTGAATAATTTCTAGTGTATAATTTTTTGTGAGATTGGATGGTTCAGAACTGGAAGTGACAGGTCAGAGTTTCGCTGCCACTCACAGATGAGGCCTTTACCCCCAGCGGTGATCGGCGACGGCGAGGGTCTGCCGAGATGCTTGGCCTCCTCCGACCCAGTGGACGTGATGCTACTTGTCTCTGGGTCGGCGTTTACGTCCTTCCCTCCTCTCCTCTTGATGGTGCCGGTGTCCCCCTCGGAGTCCTCCCCCCAGTACGCGGCTGAGGATGAGGAGGAGCTGGCCGACGCCCAGCTGCCCCTGGCCTGGGCTGCCCACAGCGCCGCGGGTCCTCCCAGTAAGGCCTCTGGTCCGCCAGGGGGGATGCTGCCGCCACCTCCTCCGAATGCCAGCGTCTCCCAGCTGCGTCCCTGCTGCATGGTCTGGATGTTGTCATGGGAACCAGAGGAGCAGGACGTCCAGGAGCCACGGCCGCTGTCGGCAGCGTCCAGGGAAACGCGGTCACCCTGGTCTTGGGTCAACTCTTCTGAACTTGGTGAGGAAAGGACTGTAGGGCAGCCGGCGTAGATGCCCCGACAGTCCTGCATCGATGAATATGAGCTGTGAGACAAAAAAAACCCAGGTTATTTAACAGATGTGGCAAAAGCAAACGCGTTCTTTACTAAAGACAAACACTAAGAAAAAAGTAACAGAACAGAAAGAGTCCAAGCTGTGAAATGTACTCTGAGTATAAAGTAGATACTTGAACCTCACTTTATACTAATAAAATCAGAACACATTAAGCCATTCTAATCTTAAATGAAAACAAATAAACAAACAAAACACTGAAAATATCAACCACAAAAATCTAAAAAATATCATATTTTCTTGTCCGCAAATAAAATTAAAAACACTATGGCACATTTGGTTGATGGTTGATCCTTTAATCTGTATTTAACCTCTTTCCAAATGATGCGTGTCATATCCATCAATAGAAATGTGGAGAAATTGTGTTGTTTAAGTCTAATAGTGCCATCAGTATGGTTGAATCTAATGTTTGAGAAGTCTAAAATAAAGAAAATTCCTAACTAAGAATTCAACTCCTGAAGTTAAAGTAAAAAAAGTAAAAAGTAGACATTTATATAATAATAAACTTGTACAGGAATAAAGTCAGTGTATGTTTTTTCGGTCTAGTGTCCCCCCCCCCCCGGGTGCCTCCATGTTTGGCTGTGAGAGTCCCTACCCGATGCTGTACTGGTCTGGGTCGGTGGTGGCTCGCCGTTCTAGTCGAGGACCCCCGAGGTGCGAGTCCCCGACGCCGGAGTGCCGAAGTCTCCTCTCCTCTTGGGCCATGTCGAATGAAGAGTTACTGACGAGACTGGAGCGAGAGGAGATCTCACTGTGTCCCGAGTCAGAGTAGGTGTCTCCCATTCTGCTGTAACCTGGGGGGAGGAGGAGGAGGAGGGAGGGGGTGTTTAAGCAACACGAAGACTACGACCGAGATTTCAAATGAACCTCTAACATCTGACAGAAGGTACCGTGGTCTACTTTGTGTTTATTTTCCAAAATAAGCCTTTAGATGTTAAATGAATAAATAAATAGGGCTGTGCATAATGATGTACACCTAACATCCTCATTTAAATATTTAAACTCATTCATAACCTTTATTTAAACTCATAGATATATCAAGGACACAACCTAATTAAAAACAGGAGCAGCTGGAGGTAAAGTGAGATGGGATTATGGATTTAAAAACAAAATATTCGAAGCGTATAGTGCCATATCAGAAGTACCAAAAAGACAAAGGGATAAGAATGAACCAAAAACAACTTAACTCTACTTAAAAACAGGAGCAGCTGGAGGTAAAATTCAAAACATAAAGTAAAGATATACAGCACAGTTTCTCTCTTCAGTTATTACATTGATATCTATGTCATTGTACTGACAAAAACAGTGCTTTTATTCATTCCATGTTTTCTTTTCTGTTTCAGTCACAGTATTTGGATGACTATCCTTTTTTGATGCCTTGTGATGGTTTAATATATGTTTCTGCGACTGTATTTGTGTCGTGGAAAATACAGGTTTAGAAAGGTTTAGTCTCACATGCAAGCTTAAAAAAATATTCATTACAAATACTGCTCAGGCTTTTTATTTTGCATGTTTAACACTGAACCTCTGCTTCATGTTGCTCAAGGCTAAATTAAACCATTTTCTTTTATATTTCTGCAATTAAATCAACCTTAACTCTGCTTTCAATTGCAGCCTTTTGTGATTATATACTTGCTAATACTGCAGTTATGACTGACTAAACGCATAAATAAATGCTTTTCCCATCTCACACATGTGGACGTGGACCTTCCTACAGTAAAACCTCCCAACAGTAAACCTCATGTAGATGCTGAGTTTGTCTGACAGCTTCTATCCACAGGAGTAAAACATCAAAACAGCATCTGGCAGCTGACGTTTTCCTCTTTAACATGCGTCATAAATCATGTCTCATTCACATATTTCACCCTGGTCTGTCTTTTTTCATTTCAACGAGGCATCACACACATACTGCGGGGATAATTGTAGAGGCCAGTGTCCAAGCAAACCAAACGGCTCTGTTGGGATGAACACAAAGATTCCTACCGAAACAGCATTTTACTACAGAGTTCTGGGGCTCGACGCAATGCTGAAGTCTGTGGAAAAGTCTGGATAATAAGAGCAAAGGGACTGGGACGTGCACAACAGCGGTGAAATTACTGGTGCTTACACGTGGAAGTAGGTATTTTATAGTTATAGGCGACTGTCACTGTGGCATTTAACTGTAATGGCCCAGTGGGTGGTCGTATTTCCCTCCTTCTATCAGCAATGATAGCCCCAATAACCTCCGACGTCCATATTGTAAAACTCGACAAAGTAGGAAATGATTACACGACTAAACTACGGCGTAAAACACTGTACGGTCTGAGCCGAAACACAAAGCCCTGACTGATCAGGATTATCAAGCATGAAAAACAACTAAGAGGCCTCGCAGGAGTTCGGAGTGTTCCGGCAGTGACAAACGGCCTCGAATGAAATTTTAGCTCCTTTAAAGAACTAAAAATACACAGCAGTGGTCTTTTACAGAGCCAGGAGATTTAGACGCAGAGTCCTGTGGTCTGCAGCTAAACCGGTAAAGACGCTTGTACAGTAAAACCAGAACTGGCAGGATTAAGACAAATGAGCCGGTCTGACTGTTTTATCAATTAATCAAGATCAAATTCTGGTCTTAGTCTACGAATGCCTTAAGTAGGTCTGTTCACTGAGCCGTTAAATACAACACAAGAATACTGCAGTGTTGTTAAAATAACGTTATGACCGCTGAGAGTCGCCATGGATGAACAACAAAAACAAAACGCCCAGAGAGAAGTGTTTGTCCCAAGTAAAGCTGCTGAGTCCCAAGCAACTGTAATGTTTGCTATTTAGGGAAGAGCCTCCAGACTCATTAGAGCCAGTGTTTTCAGGGCTACGACGCTGGTCACCGGACTGGTACTTGTTTACCCATGGCTGTGGTGGTTTAACAGGGGAACATGTAACTGTGGTTGAGGCTGGATTATTATTATAATCAAACAAAACAAAGACTAAAACTGGCAGGAACCAACTGCAGTACACCATAAAGAACAGGACCACTAAAATCACATAGACATGTGCACATTATTGGATATTTAATAAACAACAGCTTTGCAAATCTTTCACCTCACAGCCTTTTTTAATTAATCTGTTCTTCAAAAGTACAACTACCATCTATCTTGTAACTACAACTACAGTAACATAACATTTTTTTTTTTTACTAAAACAGCTGAAAATAAAAAGTCTTACAGGATAATAAATCAATAGTTACAGGGTAAAGCTTAGTTTTTAGTCAATTTCATTTACAGTTTTTGTCTCCAAAGTAAATTACCTCTAGTTTTACCCCCAAAGACCCAGGAAAGTAAAGATTTTCAGCTTTTTGCATCAAATAACTGCCTTGATTACAAACTGCATAATGTGACACTTTCTCCAGATACATGTTTTCTTTCTATCACTTTTTTTAAAAAATGTCCTTTGCTGCGAACAGTATCTTTGTTTTTCTTTTGTTTTATGCAAATCTGAGAAAGTCTTGTGCACAGCTGGGTCTCAGGGGGATATTAATGATATGGAATAAAATGAATAAAAAATAAACCAATTCTAATATAACTCTCAGGCTGAATACGCTGCCGTTCATTTGCCGACCAGCAGGTGGCAGTGGTGCCACATCCTGACAGAAGAGCAGTGGAGCACATGCAGAGGGGAGGATTATTGGCTTACCCTTCTTGGGCGAGCTCTGGGGGGAGGTGGGAGGGGAGGAGAGCTGCGACGAGGCGTTGGACACGGTGTCCTCTGGCTGCCTCCGGTGCCTGTCGCTCCCCTCCTCCGACAGAGACAGAATCTTCTTCAGCGACTGGGGGGAACTGGTGCCTGTGGACATTAGCAAGAAGACGAAGCCGAATTAGCATGAGGAACACTGCCACCCCCTCCAGGGGCCGAAGATGCTAAGCTGCACCGTCTGGGATCTGTGTACGGTCTGGTGCCAGACGGCCTCTAGGAGGCAGCACCATCACAGAGAAGACAGGGCTGTTTAGCTCATCTATTGTCTGCAAATAACAGGAGGAAGAGACACCAAGGCAGAGCTGGCATTTAGACCGCTGAGTGAACAGGACATTTACACAGACTCACCCCGTCTATAAACACTGGGAAATAAATGAAACAGACACACGGCCGCTCTGTGATTCATTCTCAAGCTCTAGTACAACACAAATCATATGGATGATTTACGCCCCTGTAGCAATTCTAAAACTGTCTTATGTCCTTATCAGTGCACTGCTAACATCATGTGACAGGAAGTTGATTGTATTTTTCCACACAACTCAACTCGTAACGTGAATCACACAAAACATACATTTCCTAACATGTAACACTGGTCTAAAAGTAAAATGCTTGAAAAAATTAAGACAATTTTTACCACGTGTATTTTGTCATTTGTTTTCCGATTAATCTTATTAAAGTATGTAAGATGTAGCACATTTAATGTCTGAAGCAGAACTAAACTGGTGTCTCTGTACATTTTTCATCTCAGAACATGTAGCTCGATGTAGGATATCTCTTAATCCAGCTGTTATCATGTTATGTTACACTCTGACTAAGGACCGCCTGCAGACTGGAGCTCATTAGAACAGCCAAATGCTCCAGGAATAGAGCGTCCTCTGATGAGTTTATTTCTAGATGTTCTGAGTTTTATATTTTAGAAAACAGGAGTAACATTTACCCCATCCTGAAGGAGACAAAAATAAGATTAAAGACTGATGCAAAAAGACTTTATCATTGATGTTGACTTACACTTGGATCTTTCATCCATCGCTTTGACCCTTTAGATCGTTCATTAGTTATTTTTAGGCCATTACACATTACATTTACCTATTCCATCTTGGTCAACTAATGCTTTTATTTTCAACTGCACATGTTTCAATTACTTCATGTCAACAATCAAGGGACTACTTAATGAATATTTGTGTAAGATCAGCTTGACACTAGTTGGTCATCCACATGAGTGTGCATTAATGCTCTAGATTTTTAACATAAAATGCAAAAGATCCAAATTTAGCCTACAGTTATGAATTGTCGTTTGCATCTTGATCCATCATATGCTATTTTCAGCATTTCTGGAATCTGTTTTTATCTTTTGCAGTTTTTCCAAATGTTTGTTCCAAATGTTTGTTTTTTTTTCAGTTTTTTTCCCCAATATTTCCATCTTTATGAATGAATAGAAAGTTACGCTTAAATCTGAAAATTAACCCACAACTAAAGCTATTTTTATAGATGTTACTATGACAGTTGGTAAAGAAAAACACCTTTGCAAACCATTTCAGGTCCTTTAGGTTTGTTTAAAGCCGCCTTATAAACCTCCAGCTCCCTTTGGATAGATTCGGCTCAGGGTGTCACTGCCCAATTTTAAAACTCGTCTTAAAACACATTTTTACTTCCTGGCTTTTGACTCAGTGGCTCATTGATTTTAGTTCTTTTGTTGAATGATAATGTTTATTTAGTATTTTTTTTTTAATCTGTGTAGTTTTAGCACTTTCTATTGTATTTTTTAGATCTAATTCATTGCCTTGTTCTCCTTTCTCTGTTTTGTGTTTTATGCCTTGTAGTGTGCAGAGCTTTGTGTCCGTTTTAAAGCGCTTTTATAAATAAACATGGTATGGTAGGTTGGGAGTCAAGTATCTTTTCATATTCTTCCAAATGTGTAAAACTTTATTTTACCAAAAGGTGGCAGATCCTTCACTGGCACTTTCTTTCGGGATGGGTAGAGGGCCACGGCTGGAACCTGGAGGGCCTGGTTTCCTTTGGCCAGCTGGCCCCTCTGCTGACTGGCAGCTCTGGACACCACTGGAGAAGTGTCTGGACGCTTCCCACTGGCATTCTTGGGCACTGAACGGGGTGAAACATGTTAGATTTAGATTTTATGCTTCATATCGACTCATGTATCAAAAGGAAAAAGTAATACGCGAGAAACCAAGGTCTAGTTTGTAAAACTGGCCAAGTGGTTTTGTCGTTTTTATTCCTCTGTGAGTTTATGTTATCAATAAAGATTGAGTGTTTTGGGTTTTTTTTTAATTCCACAGGTATCCTACCCATTCCTGAACATCATGTGCTTAATGCTCAGGATTTCTCTGAACTGGGAGATGACAGAAAGGTTTATTGCATTCTTTTTAGAAATGTTTTTCTTCTCAGCGACCATGTACAGAAAACATTACACTCAGAGTAAAGACGCTCTGTACTAGATTATTGCTAATTTCCATTTCAAGTCCCTGTCGCAGGAAATAAATAAGTTAATACTAATACTAGCAACAGTAATTTAATGTATAAAGGACTTCTCATTTACAAAATATCAATACAAAAATTAAGGCCCTGATTGACAATCAATGGTGAAAATCTCAGAATAAAATAGTAAGTGGAGTAAACCAACTGTTAAAACATCACAAAGAGCTAGGAAAAGATTGTTTAAACAGGAAATGGGAAATTAATAAGATTATGATGGTTAAAAAAACAAAAAAGAGATAAATAGGAACAAAAAAGTCTCACATGTAAGAAAAGCAACATCTTTTGTGTTTATTTATCACCATCATATTCTGAGTAAGACAATAATTACATGTATTAATTTTCTGTGATTGTAGTGTCTTAATCTTTAATATAATATGATGTATTTGAATTCTGGTTTAGCAGAACTATATGAGGATGCTTGTGTTGGGCGTTGGCAAACCTATCAACATTCTAAAAGGCCATATAAATACATTAATCAAGAAAATAAGCAGCAGATAAAGATGCCAGCAGGAGCCGTTGCTTGCAGTGCTACTCACATGTGTTAATGGAGGGTTCACACTGTAAAGAGAGCGTTTGCAAACTCTCCTCGTTCGTTTCCAAGCTGAGATTGGACAGGTACTGCTTGACCTTCCTGGCCATCTGGGCGTCCTCGTAAAGCTTTTTGGCGTTCAGGAAGGAGCTGCGCCGCACCCTCTTCTTGTGCCCACCTGTCTGGGTGACGTCAAGGACTGCCGCATTAGCGCTGCCCTGGCTTAGGGACCTGGAACGGACGAACACGCAAAGACACATGCAAAAAAAAAAGAAAACACAGAGGATGGGAGGGAAAGACTTATTAGAGTTTATATAAATGCACATTTATTCAGGGTAAGTGTAAGTATTTAAAGTTAAGACATGCAGAGAGCAGCTTTAGGTATTCTCCTCAATTCCAAAACATTCCAGGCATTCCAGGCAGTGGAGGGGGGTGAGGGATGATGGCTGCAGTCAAACAGCAGGGGAGTTGAAAGTAGGAATTCTACTGGTGTAACTCAAGTCATAGTTTACATTTCTGTGGCCTGAGTCAGAGTTGGACGTAGTAAAAGCGTTATCTGCACATGGTCTCGGCCAAATACTATGCAGATGATAAACCTAAGTCAATGAGAAGCTGTGTCTTTATCTGTGGACAGACCTTTATCAGAATTCATTTCCCCTTGTGTTTCTTTTTAAATCCGAATGTATCATCAGTGTCAAAGACTCTTTCTGCTTATTTCATCAATATTTTATCTTCAATCCTGTTTATGTAAGCAGGAGATTTAGGGATGTTACATATATGTATGTAGAGTGTATCAATAAATACAGGATGTGTAGACTTCTATGCATGTCATAGTTACAAATAGGCGTCTCATAATGAAGAGATAAGGATACCGTGATTACAAGGAAACTGTAGTACTTTTGGGAATAAGTGTCTTGTAATTATGGGATCGTTTTCCTCATAATTACAAAATGCAGCGTCACAATTACAGAATAAGTCGTGGTGTTATTTTAACTCCGGCAAATGGAATGTGCTTCCATATGTTTCCTGTTAAATGTTCTGCGAGCAAAGTTCTTGGACCACAAGAATGTAAAGTATGATAAAAAAAAAAAAAATAATAATTGCGTTTCTTTTGGAGCGCTCTGCATTACGGATAAAACCTCAAAGATATGGTTGAAACCGAAGCTGCATGCGTGTTATTAGATAACACAGCGTTTCAAATAAAGGCCACTTTTGATAATATTGTTCCTTCATGAAAAAATATTTGTATCCGTTTCAGAATTGAGAGAAAAAAAAATAATAATAAAAGAGGCAGTAAGCCAGTCCAAATATGTCTGCTTTGTGTCGGCAGCTGCACCTGTTTTTGCAGATTTAATATTAGCATAAATGGCCTTTTATTTTTTTACCCCTTTAGTAGAGGATCAGAGGGTGTTAGTGGGAAGATTCAACTCAAACCCGTTAATGAAGACAAGGTGTCAGAAAGGGAAGAAATAACTGTGCAAATCGGCAGAAAAAAAAAAAGAATGGAAAAAAAAGAAAAAACGGATTTGGGTGTAAGGAGGGCAAATTGTCAGAGGGTCACCACACTTACCCTAAACTTCTCCATTTCTTCTTCCTACAGGGTGGGTGCCATGAACATAGAAGCATGGGGGGCAAAGGGTGGATGAGTTGAGAGAGAAAAGAGAGGAGACAAAGCTTAAGACGGGAAAAGAACACCACGATCACCAAAGAGAAGTCATTTCACCAAAGTCCCACGTGAAAAAGTTGGTAGGAGAGGAAATCAAATGGTAACGCCACCAGGAGGAGACATCATTAGACAAAGACACACTTTCACAGGAGCACTGTGCACAATTTATGCCAACAATGTGTGTGGGGGAAACAGTCGCCAGGGGAAACAGTTGCCAGAGGGAACAGCTGCTTGGAACAAAAAAATAACCAAAAAAAAAAGGGGAAAAAGCGTGGTGTGAAAAAAAAAAAAAAAGTTACTGATGTTACGTGAACCGACTAACCCCGGGGAGTTAGTCACTATATAGCACTGATTGCAGGGTTACGGGGGTGTTTAACCATCTGGGACCTGGGTTTGTTTCATCTAAGGTTCCTTTACCTTGTGCGGAACATGAGGGCTGGGTCCATGTTGACGGAGGCCATGCGACCAACATGGCGGATTTCTTTGGCAATCATCCTCAGCTTTTCAAAGTTCACCAGGCCGTCCACTTTAGAGTCATTACCTGGAAAATAAGTCCAACACAAATAAAATGTTCATTAACGTAACACTGACCATTACAGGCGCTTAAAGTATTGTGCAAAAGTTTGTATGTGACTTTAACGTTGTTGTTTTTTCCAGGTTGAAATGAGCGTACGTATTTGTCTTTTCATTCTTGTGTGCGCAGAACCTTAAAATACACACACATAAAAAACACTGAACTAAATGGGGTGTAAAGGCTAAAGTCAGTATTAAGTTTGACCCATGACAATAAACAGAACAAACAATTAGAAACATCTAACGTGTGTTAAATTAAACCTGGAATTATTTCCATTCACACTAATTTAGTTTATTGTGTATATTTTGTACTATTTGTTATTGCTCCACTGAATGACAATATATATATATATATTTTTTTTTTACATATATAGAAGTTATATGCATAATGTACAGTGCTGATAATGATGCCTGAAATTAAATGGTAATTACAAAAACAAAAAAAAAAAGACTGAAAATGTTTGCAATAAATCTCATTGTGTCAGAACAAAAGGCTTCAGTGCAAAGGGAGGTCACACTAAATGCGACCACTTCATCCAGATTGTATCTTAATACTGATAAATGCACATGTGTGGTGATTAGAACTTCACTAAACCAACAAACCTAATATATTGTATATAAAAGATAAATGAGGTATATAAAAAAAACAACAACAACATGTGTGTTGGATTTTAGTAATGATTTAAATTAAGTTACATGTGCATCATAAAGGAAAGTAATTAAAGGTGTGGGTGGTACGCTTCATAAATAAAGCCATTACTGGATAATCAAAGGTTTGTTTGCTTGTATGCTATTAATAGTGGCTTGTTTATTTTGTTATTGTGTGATACAGCAGGAGCTGCTGCAATATAATACAGAAAGAGGAAGATATAAAAAACAGTTTCCGACTGTCTGCCAGGTAGTGCCACAAAAACACTTGCACAAAAAAAGGAACCAACCTAAAAATAAGCGATTTAACAAACACACCAGAGGCGGGGAATAAAATAACCTGGAAGATGTATTACTGATAACCATATGCAGTTAATTAAAAGAAAACACTGAGAGGTACCATGAAAAACCTCCTCAACTACACATTAAAAGCGTAGAGTGAACCAAACATCAAGAATTAGTGTTGGTACTTGCTTACTGAGTACATAGAAGTGGCAATTTTTGCTCCTCGGTATCGATTATAAAACACACTTTGCCTTATGTAGTGGTAATGCCTGCATGTTATATATCCTTATGGGCAAATGAGAAAAACCTAATTTAATAGCCTGGTAAATGCAGAATATGTTCATGCAAAATAAATCATTACTAAGTGCCCTTTATTGATTTAAAAAGCTTATGTGTTAATAGTATGTTGTATCTGGTAAAGTAAGTTAGGGTGAATATGTGTACTTGTTCCTGACTCTTTTCCTTTAATAGAGTCAGCATAATTATATTTGTTTAGAAATGTCAACAAGCTTTATAACCTAAAGAGTCATTTTTGGATTGAAAAATTAGAAGGATATTTTATTAAATTTTTGTGATTTTTTTCAGTATTTTAGAAAACGTTTTGAGTATGTTTTGGATTTTTCATAGATTAATGTTAGTTTTCTGTGTGTATTTTAGCATATTTTGTAAAAACAAAAAACAAATCTCTGTATTTTTTCTGTTTCTCAGTGTATTTTTGTGTATTTTGTGGGAAATTTGAGTAAAAAAACCCCAAAACAAAACCTAGAGGTAGAACAGTCGACCAACATAAAGTATTTTGATCATCATTAATTGAAACTAATCCAAAACAGCGATATGAACAATCTGATTAAAAATTTTAATCATTTGACAGCGCTGAAAAGAATACATTTGAGTTCATATGCTGTCAAAAAGGGGGTTTTATTCCGTGTGTAGCCTGTACATTGCACAGATGGATATGATTAGAATAGTTTTAGGCTCATAACAATGTTAAAAGGTAATGACTCATTCAGTTCATTTCAAAATTTTCCTTATGTTTCTTGACCAGGAGAGGCTACAGGGTCAAATTTGGCCCTGGAGCAGCCATGGGTTGTAGACTCCTGGGTTCAGAAAAAGACGTCAGTTTTGTTTACCTTCATGTAGGAAGGTGAGGTCCTTCTTGATGACGGGGAACAGGGGGATGATTGGCGGCTGGAGGTTCTGATTGTTGAGGACATTTCTGTACTTGGCCATGTTTCTGGAGGGGTCGAACAGGTCCTGCAGGTCCCCGAAGAGCTTCTCATATTTGCTTGGCAGCTTCTCCCACGTTCCTCGTAGCCTCGACACCGGGGCGAGGTTCAGACCGCTACAGGCAGAGGGAGAACAGGAGAACGGGGACGGTTTGTTAGGCGTCGAATTAAGTCTATGAATTTATTATCCCTTCTTTTCATAGATTACTAAAAATAATCTAATAAATGATGAGTGCCCCAGGAGTTCTTGATAGACCATCTGTAAATGTGCTGCTTACTTTTGTCTGAAATCGGTTCTAAATTGACCTTAAACTTCAGCAGCTGCTTTGATTGGATGCATTCTAAGTTGTTAAATGGCTTGGAGGCAGGCACATCTGGCTGTAGATGTGTTCATATATTAATATTCATGGAGATTTGTTGAATTGCTCTTGATGTGTTTAATTCTTCTGCAATTAATTCCTTCATATTTTTCTTGTTTGTTTATCCTGGGCAATACACGCTTACTGAAGATATCCTTTATCTCCGAGTATTTTTCTGGTTAGAAGCTAAATAATGTTTTCTACATATGTTAACTGTACATTGTCGGTGTTTTCTATATTTAGTTGTAAAAAAAAAAAAAAAAGAAAGAAAGAAAAGAAGGCACTATATATAATGTATGGACATATACTATACTTGATTTCTTTGATAGAATTTTGTATCAATTTTGTAACGTCCCTCAATAAAAACATAATATATGGAGAAAAGTCTGGAGGTAAAATCGCAACAAGGTTTGACGATAAGATCCATACCTTTTACAAGTAAAAATACAGAATTGTTTTTAATGTCAGATTAAAATGAGTTCGAGATTTTATCCATAATACAATGGAAAACAGATAAGATTAAAAAAACATATTTAATAAATAATAAAATCTAACACAAAATCTCTGTGAAGAAACGTGAACAGAAGTCAAATCAATTAAATAATAAACTTTACACCTAATTGAGACAATGAATGTGCTCCGACTAACATATGTTCAAATGCAAAAACTGAAATTAGAGTGTTAGAAAATCGAAAGCTGATCATTCCGTCTCACCTGATGATGGCGAACATGGAATTGAAGTTCTTGCACTCGCGGCAGTGCAACGCGATCTTAATGAAGTGCTTGACGGTCTTCATGCGTTTGAGCTGGTTGGGTTCCCGCGTCACCTCTGTGGCCACCCAGAAGGTCTCATGGTTGATGGCCTCCTCGAAGCGCTTCAGGCTGGCCGAGCCCGTCTTGGAGCGCAGCTTGAACAGGTCGTCGATGTATTCGGTGGGCTCGATGGCACAGAACAGTTCGAAGGCCCTCATGGAGAGCTGGGTGGCCACCTCCACCGTGCTCAGTTGCAATAGGGAGATCTGCCCTTCCCGCAGCAGGTCCTGGGCATCCTCGTCCGAACACAACGTCTCCGTCTCCATGTTGCTCTTCAGGTAGTATCTGGGAAGAAAGGAGAATGTGAACCAAACATGTCAGCAGCATGAAGAGACGCAAATTAATATAATGACCTTAATGTAATGTTTCAGATTAAAATGTACCACTTTTCTCTACTTTGTCTGAAAAATCGGAATTGCTGACCTACATTTACATCCAACAATTTTATATTTCTTCAAAGAAGATTTATTGCGAGTCCAAATATTCTATTCTGTTAATTTCTCTTTCCTCTTGGTCTCAAAACTTCCACTAGCATATGTGTATAACAGTATTTGTCCAATTCTAAATTATTAGACCATTAAAAGTCATCAAAAACAATACTTATGAAATCCAGTACTAACTCCTGTGTGTATCATGTGACCGGAATAGACAGAAAAGAAAACGGGGAATACCTAAAAACACTGCAATGACATATATTAATGAAAGAACTGAAGTGATTTTGGTTATTATTAAGAAAACATGGAAAATGGATACATATATGCACTGAAATTAAACTCCTATGAGCTATTTTTGTTGCTATCATTATATTTGCCCAAATAAATATACCTTTAGTTGTGCCAGGCATTAAAACAAACAAGAAATTGAAGAAAACAAGGGTGGTGTAATTATTTTATCTGTGATTGTATATTTCACCATTGTGTTGCCGGGTAAAATAAATCTGCCTTGAGGCTCAGAATTGACTGTGTAGCCTCTAGAGCTTTGTTTTAACCAATCATATTTCATGTGACACTCATGGGGGTGATCTAGCTGTACAATAATCTCTGTATTTATTGTATTATATTGGTCTCAGATCTACCAGATCGACTTCAAAACACTGTCTGCACATAATGATCCATTCGTTCTACTGAAGCTTCCTGAATTCAACACCTACCATAACGCGTGTACTATATACAGAGTAATTAACAAGTTAAACATAAAACTCTCAGAGCTTATTCCAGTCACGTCCAGGTCACATGCACATGGCACAAGAAATAAACATATTATCATTGGTAAAAAAAGAAGACTTGCAACTATCAGCCTCAGTGTGATGTGTTGTGGTCCACAGATTTGGAATAAGCTAGATCCTCGTCTAAAAGCTGCCAACTCCCTCCACATGTTTAAAAACTATTTAAAAAATAATCTCCTGTGTTCATATTTAGTATCATATCAAGTATGTATCCATGAATGTATTCATGTACTTATCTATGTTTTGTATTTATGTATGTATGTAATTATGTATCTATGTTTTGTATGTATGTATGTATATATTTTGTAGTTTACATGTTTTGTCCTGGGCCCCCTCCTCCTAATAAGCTTGCAATAGCTTCCATGGGTCGCCCTTTTTGCATTCTTTGCAAATAAATGATTTCTTCTTCTAATATTTACAAATCAATTGTATGCATGTACATAAACCACTATATATGTGGAATAACACACCATAATATTAAAAAAAACAAAACAAAAAAAAACACACACACCATATTTTAAAAAACATGAGCTAACCAGCACTTTTGTCATTTGTTTTCGGATTCATTTTATTAAATAAAGAATGTAAGATTTAGCACATTTAATGTCTGAAGCAGATACTTTCTAAAACAATGTAGAGCAGTGTTACCTGTGCTGTACCACACTCTTACTGGATACAGTATTGATGAAATAATATTTACATTTAAAGGTGGATTAAGTTGACTGAGGGCATTATGATCATGACAATTCCCAAAGACCCCAAGTTCTTTTTGTTGGGACGGCTACCTGGATATATATTAGAGAAAGACGATGAATTTCTTGAATTTTTTTTTTTTTAATAATTGCTTCCAAAAAGGCCTTTATAAGGAACTGGCTCAACACTGATGCACTCTGGGAGGAAATTTACTCCATGGAAAGACAAACTTACCTTCATCTCAAATAACATAACTTCATAAAGTGCTGGGGAAAATGGCTGGGCTATAAACAGAACAATGCATAATTACTATTGTATGTTTTTTAAATATCTTCTGTTCAACCAGTGACCCCTAGTTTTGATGTTGTATTGTCTGTTGATTAAACAAATAAAAATCAAGCGTATAAAGAATTTAAAAAAAGGTGGATTAAATCAGGAAGAACCCTGCTGACGGCCACTGAGATATATGGTGTGGCACTAGTATTATGACATGTTTGGATTTCTTAGTAGCAGCCGAGGTAATATATTATATCAGGCTGGAAAACGTGATTGATTCTGACATTTAAAGGCCAAAAGAACCAGCCAATGATAATCAATAACAATAAAAGAATTATGTGTCCCTAATGTATTATTTTTATTAATCAGGATGGCCTCATTAGATTGTCACATTTGAAAGAGCATAAGAAAATGAATGGAAAACGGTCAACTAAATTGGGAACTACTGTATATGTTTTTGGATTCAGCTGTAGATGCCATTACCTGCCGCTCAGCTGAATCCTGTCGGCCAGTTTAGAAAGCTGGTCTGGTAACCGCCTCTGTTTGATGACGCCCTCTGGTGTGACCGACACCTCGCACAGAGAATATGCCTCCGCTGCTGCGGTCAGCGCGAACTCCCGGATTGCCTGAACCACCACCTCCTTCGCCGTCGTGTCCTTCCCGATCATGATATATCGAGACTGTTGGTCCGCCTTGAAGACTCGCAATACCTGGTCTGACATATCTGGGAATAACAGAAATATATGGTCAAAATCTTTATTTATTTATTTTTTAATGTGGTGTTAATCTTGATTTTTTTTTTCCCAATTACATATGATTCTGTGCAGATTCTGATGTTTACGATTCAGTAGGAGTCATTACATACACCCAGCACAACGACCTTATTCCTTCACCCACAAACCACATTTCCCATGATTCATTTAAATTTGTCTGATCAGGAACACCCCCGTAAACACACAGATCATAAGATGAAACTCCCACCAGTGTGCTCACAGAAAATCAGAAGTTCAACCGCCAGTGCAGTGCTGTTAGCTTTATTTAATTATTATACAGTCAATCATGTTCTAGACAGCCAGTCTGGAGTCCGTGTTACGTCTGCAGACTACAGCGGCTGAAAGCAGTCTGAAAGCAGCTGCCAGTCTTAAAACACATGATTGTGCAGCGAGAAGCAGCATCAGGGGTGGTACTGGTACTTACTCAGGATTAACGGGACTGAAAGAACATAAAGAACATGTGATACACAGGAGTTAATGTAGGGTCCAGCACTCTCAGACCACAATGCTACTGGTACAGATAGTTGATAAGATGATGAATAACATGAAAATTAATAAAAGAGATTCAAATGTACTTGTCGAGTTGTTATTATTTTATGACTGATGATTCCTGCCAAGACTGGGAATGTAAATGAATGACCTTTTAGTTTTTGGATTCATCACAGCAGTTTTATTGGCGTAATATGCAATTGATGACTTAGTTTAAAGGAAATGGCCAAAAAACCAGTTCTGTCAAGTAAAGACCTCAATCATGTTGTAAAACTTTATAAGAATACTCTACGCTGGTGAATTATTTGTGTTTGGTATGTATGTTTCATTCAAATTCCAGAATATCCTAATATATCACATTTTACAAGATTAACAGAAACATAAAACTTCATTTTCCAAGGGGCTGATGTGCCCAATTATCATGTTATATATATTTTTTTAAAAAGCATAGATTCTATTAATACAGCAAGAACATTTCAACTCACTGTGAGAAAATGTATTTTAAAAATGTACTTATATACTTAATATACAAACAGGACCATGACTAAAACACTGTATAAACCTAATTTCACATTTATTTTAATGCTTTGAGTAACTGCTCTTGTGTTCTTCATCGGGTCATGTATGTAGTTCTTCATTCTGGTGCTTTCTTGTTCAACTGTGATTGATGTTCAGTGTTTTTGTAAAGCAGCCTTTTATTTGAAAGATGTAACTTCTGACATCTTAAAATACCCATTTCTACTCAGCAAATACTGCATCTTCAAAGTAGTTATGGAAAGCTGCTTCACCTCATAACAATAAAAAAATTATTAATAATAATAATACACACCAGGCTGGTTATTGAAGTCGAGGATGCGGTGGTGTGACTGTAAAAGGTCTGGGTTTGATGATGACAGGTTGCCGCTGACAGGCAGAGCTGGTGGGATCTGTTTCGACTGCTTCATTCCCACTATGCTGTCGTCCTGCGATTGGCCCACGCAGACGTCACTATGGAAACAAGAGGGAGAGCATGAGAGGAATGAGATGGAAGCAGTTCTATCAACAAAAGGCAGAGGGCGATGTTTGTGTTGGCAACGGTGGTCTTCTCTGTCTCTGTAAATCCCACTAATACATTCCACATGAAATAAACCCACATTTCACAGGTAATACTGAATGATTAGTGTTTTGACTGGACCAACAGAACTATCAGTCTAAGCCGAGGGGGGGTTTGAAACATATGACCCACAGGCCAATATCGGCCTGCAGAGAGGTCCAATCTGGCTCACGGCATGAATCTGTGGAATGTAAAAATCGCATTGAGGATATAAACAAGGGTGTCAGAACCACAGTTCATGGACAACATAGAAGACCGGGTTGATGTCAAGTGGGTTGGACAAATAAAATGTTATCATGATGGTAAAGGGACTGAAGTCATACAATGCATTTTATACACTTTCATGGTTCCCCGATGCTTTACAAGGCCTCACATTCACTTATACATAGGGCTGGGCGATTATATGATTGTGATTATATGATCATGATATATTTCAGGTCGATTACGGTCATCAGAGGGAGCACATAATTAATGAAAACTCCAAATGTTTCTTTGTTTTACTGAACAAAAAGTAAAACTACATGTATCTGCTTACATTTTCAAACGGTCCTTTCACAACAAAACGTGAGTAACCTGAACAAATATGAACATCGCATTTCTCAAGAGAAGTACATGTAATTTTAACAATATTAGGCCTATCACTGTGTAAGCGAGTTAGCTGAGGCATAATATTGTTAAAACGTGCTTATTTTTCTTCAGAGGTTTCAGGTTGTTCATATTTTTCAAGGACATTTTTCATGACCTCATTTTATTTCTTTGCCTCAAAAACAGAAATGTTTGGCATTGGCATTATTTATAGGTTATTATTTTATTGGTCCAGGACACGTGAGAACATATTGTATGTGTGGCCCCTGGAGTAAAATGAGCTTGACACACCTGATCTAAGAGCTGCAGCTGCCTCTACAGTATTGAAAGATGAGCTAAAATACTCTCCATGTCTGAAAAATTACAATATTCAACTGTCCGTGTGTGATTCTGTTGTGGTGTGTGGCTTTACTTGTATGGTTTAGGAGGCAGGATGCTGGTGAGCGTCTTGTCGAATATCTTCTTCAGCTTGTTGCGTCCTCCCACTGTGTTGGTCTTTGCCTTCTTGCTGGCTTTCTCCAGGCCCATCACCTGCTCCACGTCCACTGCCAGGTCAGGGATGGAGTATCGGCTGGCCTTCTTGATGTCTCCAATCTTGGGAAGGTGCGGCGCTCCATTCTTTCTGTCGTGTTCCTCCTCGCCGTCGATGTCGTGGTCATGTTCTGGCCTCGTTAGCAGCTCTTTGAACACTAGGAACAAGTGGGATATAGAATTAGTTTATTACCTCCGCCAAGGAGGTTATGTTTTTGCCAGCGTTTATCTGTTTGTTTGTTTGTCTGTCTGTCTGTTTGTGTTCAAGATAACTCAAAAACTTTTCGACAAGATTTTGATGAAATTTTCAGGATATGTTGGAAATGTGAACAGGAAGAACTGATTTCATTTAGGGGGTGATCGGGGTGGAGGGGGGGGGGGGGGGGGGGGGGGTCTACCTTGGCGGAGGTCTGCGCTGTCAGAGTGCTTTTCTAGTTTATATGGTCAGGGTTTTGGCCGGTATCAGCAAATCTAATTTAATGTTTTTTAATGCCCACGTCCAAATGGAGATATGTTTTTTTTTATATATGCATGTGATGGGTTTTTCGCTGACGGGTTTTAACCAGGTTCTGAATTCTTCCTCCTCCGATCACTTCTGCTGAAACTTGCACTTTCACAGTTTACTGACATTTGCCAATATTCCCTTTGCTCTTTCGTCACAGCATGAGCACGCTCACAGCATGCGGCATTCCAAGCATGTGTTGTTGTGGCTTCATATCAGCCATAAACAATAGCCAGTTAAAGGATCTGGTCTGTCAATCACCACATGATACTTCCAATTACAATGATTACATTTTTATATTATCAAAATAAATGGTCAACAAGGCCTTTATTCCATCAAATATATAAAAAAAAATTTCATGTCACTGGACATCATACTTGATGGTGTTTGATGCCATTTAAGGCCTTAATTTTCACAAAATCTATCTAATGACTTATAATGCTTTTTAATGACCCGCAGAAAACCTGACAGTGATTTGCTTGCTTTAATATCATAGATAATTTCATGATTAATGGCAAATGACAAAGAACATAATGCAACATATTTAGTAGTTTCTAAACGTGTCACCACAGGGTGGACCCCGCCTTCGCCCATTGTAGCTGGATTAGGCCTCCAGTGACCCCCGCGACCCTAGTGAGGATAAAGCGGGTTCAGGTGACGAGAGATGAACGTGTGACCATGATGAACTTACTGCTCTTTAAAGACCTTTTTAATTCAGTACTAACTCCTGCAGTGCATATAGAACAACACTGGGTGATGGCAGCGGGTTGACTTCCTGTGCAGCTTTAATCACTCTATATTCAACGTTCCTCATCTGAAATGCAGGAGGCTTCAAATTCTCTATTTATGGTCTTCATCCAAACACTAAATCGTATCGATTTTAGCATCTTAATCAAAATGAATGGACTTCTAAGTTCTTGAGGACCGTAAGCTGAAGAAAGTTTACCTTCGAAAATGCTTTACTATCTGCCAAATCTTACCTAATAGATTTGTTTTCACAGTTATGGACAAGTGAGTGTTGTTCTTCAGTATCTCATTGGCTTTGCTGAGCTGGACATTTTCGAAGTTCTGCCCATTTACCTCCAAGATCTGCAGAAAAAAACCAACAACAGAAATATCAAGTCAACTGAGGGTAATATGAGATTCACAAAAAATTCACAAAAATAGAACTGTTAAAATGTGCTTTGAACAAACAAATCCTCCACAAAGCATCATGTACTACTTCTTCTGGTCGTGAAAGTGAATTTTCTCTGTTGCTGTAATATTTACCTACTTGTAAAACCCATGATCTCTGTAATTTAAAAAAAATAAGCCAATTAGACCTTTTTAAAAAATCTCATTGATGGTAAAAACGTTTTATCCGACTTATCTCTGTTGTCAAGCTTAGCGGAATTGTGTTATCTTTTAATTTTTTCCAGTTTTTACAGATGTCATCAGTCAGATTTAGCTGATTAGATTGCTCCAAACAGGCGTAATAAAGTTTTGTTTTTTAATATATGCTGTACTTAACAAAGCACAATAAAAGCTGTCATTTAAAATCCCTATATTCCTCTGCAGATCTGCCACATTTATGTCTTTGTTTCTTTTTCTTTCCAGAGGGGCAGAAGGCAAAAAAACATTTAAAAAAAAAAGGGCAAAGTAAAAAAAAAAAAAATAAAAAATTGGAAAGGAAAAAACAAACAAGACAAAACAAACAAACCGAAACAAAACATGGTATCATCGTGGGTATCACATTCGAAAGGATATTATGCTTGCATTTACATCACAGCACATATCATAACATCCAAGGTCCATACGCAATCTCCTTCTCCCAGCGTTCACTCCATTCCTGCAGCCCAAGTCCCAAAGCAAATGTAAGTCTCTCCATAGAGTTAATTTCTTTAATAATTCCACACCATTGGTTCAGAGTTGGAGGATCTGGTTGCAACCATTTTCTGGTCCAATAAGATCTTCAGTAGGTATGTCTTTGTTTCTTTTGAAGCAAAAGTACAGAGGTGAGTGGACTGCATACGTTTCTTCATAAAAATGAATCCGGTCTAAATCTGTAGCTTTCTGACAAATGATCACGTGTGCATATTAAAAATCTGACTGCAGCACTGGTCTGCAAGCATTACCTGCCAGTCAGAAAATGTAATTACTTCTCAGTTTGATTTATGAACATGTCACATAAAACTGCAGGCCATGTTGAATCTATCAAAAAAAAAAGCTGTGAATATGAAGTAGCAGCTTCCCGTGTTATACATCATGACAAAACATATGGTTCTGGCATTAACGCAGGCTGTGTCTTTGTCTTTACAGTTTGACCTTCCTATAGGTGGCAGGATATTTGCATTCAGGTACAATCAGCTCTGCCATTTCCTTTTCGGTGGAAGAGGAAGTCACCTTTTGACTGTGCGAGGTACAGAGGCTCTTGCTCTTCTTTTGAAAATAGTGACTGCCGGCGCTAAAACATCTGTTCTATCAGTAACGATTAGTGAGACGCTCCTTGCAGTTCATCGCAGAGGGACTGCTGCTAATGGCCCGATGACAAAACAACAGTGATTAATACTAAAGCTCTGACATGGTGCGTGTGAATGATGAGAGTTGTTGAAGATTTAAGAAAAAACAACAAAACAAAAAAGAGTTGATATGAGAGAGTCAATGCTTCCATGGATGTCAGCTTCCTAGCTTCCTCGCTTTTGGGGAAACAGCTGCAGGATGTTTGGAGTCAAGAGGGCTTAACTTGCATTCAGACGCTCTCAAGATGGTTTCAAGGATTAGGGGACTTTGCTTAAAGCCCTGAGGCCTGCAAAGTGTGAAAACTGTTGAGGAGTCAAGTTGTGAGGAGGATGCCAATACAGGGACCCTGCAGCTACTGGCAAGTTTGGTTCAAGACTTTTTTAAAAAGGACATTTTAATGCTAGTTACAGCAAAATATAAAACCCATTTCACAATGAAAAAGCAGTTCAAATATTGGTGTGTGTGACTGGAATGATTTGTCTCAGTTGACAGAAAAAAAAAAGCATGTCTAACAAAGCTACAGTTGAGAAGCTCCGGGATGTAAATGCAGCTGCTTTTACAGTTCTCAGCCATAAATTGAAGAAGAATCCCTGAGATTCCCTTTTCCTTTTTGTATGAATCCTTTTTAACAAACTGCTGACACTCTTTACTTTAAACAGAGTTGGTACAGGTTTCTGCAACTTAAATCTAAGACTTTTTAAGACATTTTTAAAACTACTTGGCAAAGAATTTAACAGCCATTTCGCGACCATGCTGGCAAAAATTTGTGACCGCTAGAATTTAGAAAAACATATTCATTTGCTTCTACATCTTGGTTCCCACCATTCTGTGTCATTTCTCACCTGGAGCTGTAAAGTTCATAATACCTGGATCTTAATTTCAGTGTAAATTGTTGAATAAAACTGATGGAACCGAGTTGACTAATGTTAATTTGGTGCTTGGACATTTTGCAGGGATATTAAAACACAATACAGTGAACAGGTTTGTGGCAATATAACTTAAAACCTACCATGTCAAATATAATACCTTTAAAGACAAATTGATGAATTCAAGACTTTTAAGCCTTTTTAAGACCTTGCAGGAACCCCGATTAAAACAGTAGCTCTGTATGTTGTCTAAGCAAGAATCAGAGACAAGGACAAAGTAAAGACAAGATTGAAATAACTGAAAGTGCATGTCCCGCACCTGATCTCCTCGTTTAAGGCCAGCCTCTGCTGCCTTGCTCCCTGGCTCCACAGCATCGATGAAGATCCGGAAGCCTTTCTCCTGACCTCCGAGAAGGCTGAAGGCCAGCGGAGCCTCCCTGGACGGCTTGGTCAGTGTCACCAGCCGTGGCTTGGCTTTAGCAGCACATGCAATATTTAACAGTCTGAGGTGCCCGCACATTTTCTACATGAGAAAAAAAAAAAAAAAAATACAAGGATGAGAGGAAGGTCAGTGCTTTATTTATTAACATATTTCTTTTTTAATGTGGAAATTTAACTTTAGAGATTGCACTTACTTCTTTCTCCAGATTGTTTTCAAACTCTTCCAGAAAGTGTGTCATGGCAGGGTCACCCTCAAAGTCATTGAAGTGATTGTTTACCCACAGCAAGACTACCCGTGTAACCTGAAGGAGTCACATGATCAGTACGGGTTAACAGACCACTACTGCTGGTTGCCTATATATGTGCAAATGTAGGTTATATGAAATGATGAAAAATATCAAGGATAGTCTCAACTCTTTTCATTACCTTTAGTGCTGGAAAATTAATTAACATAACAGTGATTATATTACAATGAACCACCCAGGCAGCAGGAACTGAAATGATTTGATGAACCTAAAATCCCTCACAGCACACCCTTATAAACCAAGGATTGTGGTGATACAGAGTAGGGAATGTGCTTGTTTGGGTGGTAGAAAAAGCACAGTCCTCTTTATATTTCTTCAGTAACAGTGACTAACAATCACAGTGTAACTGTTTTATTCTGCACTAATACACAGGTAGATTAAACACTCGTTATGCAACCTAGGTTTACACAAATTGCTTATTTCTTCACTTACGTTTCTAATTATTGCATTACGTCTTAATTCACTTTCGATTAGATGTCCTGTGCAGAGTTGACTCAATTATTGCATTAAAATAGTGCTACTCGTGTTCCTCTCATCAGTATCACTGAGAAAAATTTGGTTATTTGCAGGGTTGAGAAGACTGACATTAAAAATCCTGTGACCTAGAATACAGTATGTGTAGGAGTTGATGATTATCTAGTGTGTGTGCAAGTCTAAAGTTCACTACATGGAAGAGAGGCTGTGTGGAGTTCTGCTGCTCCTACCTTGTCCCTGAGACTGGGGTCGTGGAACCACTCCAGGAGCTTCTTGCCCACGACCATGGGGCTGGAGAGGAAGGTCCTGTAGGTCAACAGGAAGTCCTCGATGTAGGTGGGGTCCACAACTGAGTGCTCCTCCACAAGGTGCATGGTGAGACGCTCCGGTGTGCCCTGAGGTTTAAGACAAAAGTTACTTTTCTGACACAAATTTTCATGCAAAATAATCAAATTTCAAGTTGCATTTGGCAGATTAATGAGCAATTAAATGTTCCCAGAGTTGTTCAAGGTTGAAGATTTTATGTTTCACCTTGATAACGATGTGTCCTTTCCTGGTTCCCGTGCGGTCTAGCTCACGGTGTTCCTTCACCATAACGATCTCTCCTTCCTCCTCCACCTTCTGCATGTTCTTCTCCACCTGGTTGAGGATGCAGCAGTAGTCCTGCTGAGCTATGCACACAAACTGCACAAAAGAGAGCAAAGTATTAGCACAAGATTTAATATATTCTCAAATGTATACAGGCGACAACACATTAAAATTAAACCGAAGAGTACAGCTAAAGTACAGCTTTGACAGCGCTCCTACGGTTTATGCAAGTGGCAAATAAATTGATTCTAATTCTAATGATATTCCCTCATTTGGTGTTTCGATGAGGTGTAAAACATTGGTTCTAGGGTTTAGATCTAGTGACCATGAAGACGGTAACATATGATCAGTTCAATTTCACTTCAATTACACATCATATCATTCATATTATCTCATCACATATGAATGAGGACACTGTCAGGATCAGAATTTGTCTTCCATTTATCACTCATCTGTTTAATCAAAATTTCTAAATACATCTGGGAAATACATGATTGTTTTGCTATTGGATCCTCTTAAGGCGAGACATGTTGGGGCAGTGTCTGAATCACAGGCAGACACTAATAACAAGGCAGCTGATTGGAGCGTCTACATAAACGGAGTTGAAAGAAAAATTAATAGGGAAGACATCAGCTGACGAGAGACAAATCCAGCATTGCAACTAAATCACTATTCCCACTGATGAATAATGAAAAGGGCTTTCACTAATTAAGAACAAAGATTTTCACAAAACAGCCAGTTTGCAGAATTCCCTGCTGCTGAGCCTCGGGATCTAGATTCAGGGTACTCCGAGCGCTGAAAGCATATCAGTTTCTTTACTCTCATTGTTTTTGCATTTTACTCCTGTTCAGCACATGACAAATGTCTTACATGAGCCGACACCCTTGACTTCAGACTTCTTTCTACTTGGAGCTGCTTTCAGCGTAAATGTGCGCCTCTATTTTCATCATGTGTGGATCACGTTGACACTGTGTCATGTTTATCACACGCACATGTAGAGGAAAAGAACTTGTTAACCTATGATGAGATTAACTCAACGCAACAAGCCTCCTACCTGGCAGTCGTCCACCTTGGTCTTCATCACTCCCTTCATGTATTCCTTTTCCATAGTTGGCGACACCCCAAAACTGTTCCCCATACACAGGATCTCTGTCCGGCTGTCAGGGTACGTCACCTCCACTGACCCGTTGAGGATCACAGACCAAGAGTCCAACTGGAGACATTTGATCATAGTAGTTAGAGCCATTAGAAGAAACTGACAGCATTTTTGGTATAATTTGAAAAAATAAAAAATAAAATACTAGAATTGCAACATCAGCAGACTTTTTTTTTGCTTAAAAAAAAAAAAAAAAAAAAAAGGAAGTAAAAACCAGTTTGTTGCGACAAGTTCTGCATATCTTTTCACAAATACTACACACTGTAAACCTTGGTGCTATTGTCTTTACTATCGTCGTTGTTTGCTGATAGTGCACATTTACAGTATAGCTAAGACAGTAAAATGTCAGCTCGAATACAAGCTAACAAAACAGTAGAAGGAAGAGAAGACACAAACAGTTCGTAAATCAGCCTGAACTCTGTCTAGTTATATTCCAGCATCTGTTCTATCATAATGACTCCAAATAACTCATTGAAAAGGATATGAAGTAAAAAGGAGGAAGCTAACAGATGGTTTCTTACTACATTTAGAGTGATAATAGCACAGGATTATTAAACCAGCCCACAAAACAGCTGAGATGAAAGCAGTGCTGAAATACGCAGCCATACTTTTTCTTTGATATGAGCCAAATAAATGAGTGATTATTGATTTTTTCTTTTTTTTTTTTTACAATAAATACAACATAATAAATAAAACACTTAAAGTGTTCATTAAAGTTTATGGCTTATCGATTTAAAAGTTATTTTCAACCATTGAAAATAAAAGGATGTCTTCAAGATTTCCTGAAAAGCCAGCGTTTCATGACAGATTCATGTGTTTCATTTCAGAAAGCACTTATATGCTCAGTGAACCCTGAATTCTTTATGACTGGATATTTAAGGAAGTGACACAGTCTTAAAGAACAGATCTGCTCTTGATTGTGTGGATGCACAATAGCAAAAACCCTCCTAAATTGTCGTCAATGAAAACTGTGTCATGCCTTGACCTGGGTGAGAAAAAGAATAAGTGACGCCTGCTTTAGTTGCCTAAGGGATCCTGGAGAGGTCCAACGCTAAGGGATGTCGACTATTCGGGTTTAATAGAGCAGAAAAAAACATCAAATGGAAGATGAAAGATTCATTGGTGTGAAGGGGTGAGGCTAAAGTTCACAACACACACATATAAAAATACAATTACTGCCAAGGGAAAGTCACAAGACAGGACTTGTGTGCGCATGGATATCCACAAATACACACCTCTTCTCCATCGTTGAGAACGATGGTGCCAGCGCGCTCGACCACGGCGAAAACCATGACAGCGCAGAGTTCCCTCCTCACTGACATGGTCATGTTGGCAAATGCTGGCAGTTGATGCATGAACTCCAGTAATTGCTCTGTGAGAGGGAAGGAGAGGAGATGGCAGAGGGAGTGGAGGTGGAGGAGAAAAAAAGAAAAAGAGCAAAGAATTGTTACAACCGGAGGGGAGAGCGTGGAAGGCCAGTGCTATCTGCAAACCTGCCAAGGAGGCAGGAGATGCAGGGCGGTGTCAAAACAGACCACGATGAGTCATTATGTAGAGAACATTCAGCCAATATCAATTATACACTTTCATGGTAAGATTAATGCCCGCCTCTTCACTCAGTGACCTTTGTGAGTTAAACATGTGCACTGAACCACAGCTGAATTTGCATTAATAACTCATAAACCCATGCATGTAGTATGAAGTCAGTAGCATCATAAATCATGTCAGTCATGATCCATTTTAAATGCTCACTTCAGTCAAATTACCAAAGAATTTCCTCATTTATCTCCACTGCTGCACGTAGTTGTATAGAATTGTCTTTGTGCTGCATGGAGCGATAAAATTACACTCAAGATCCCTTTTACAATCTATGCCCAATTTA
Organism: Siphamia tubifer; assembly: GCA_020466265.1. Classification (NCBI taxonomy): domain Eukaryota; kingdom Metazoa; phylum Chordata; class Actinopteri; order Kurtiformes; family Apogonidae; genus Siphamia; species Siphamia tubifer. The sequence continues at coordinate 12,687,256 of CM035792.1, read as the reverse complement.
TAGCAAAAAAAAAAACAACAACATAAAAAAACCCAACAAACTGTCAACAGTGTGTTCAATAGCACATAGAATGAGCAAAAACTGTCCAGAGGGAGCCCAGATTAAACATGTCATTGTTTTTGACAAGACAAGTTGCCATTATTCGGCGCCCGTTTGTGATATTTTATTGTTTTTGAGCAGCACACTGAGAATAGTCTTTCATTCATCTGTATTGTATTAGGCTGGCATCAGAAGTAGATCCCAAATACAGTTCCCAGAGCTTAAAGGACGTTAGATTTAAGACGCGTTTATGCCACATGGAATTAAAACAAAGACAAATGTCACCATAAACAAATTACAGAAAGTGTGACATGAATTACTTAGGCTTAGGGATAACTGGGGCAAGATTTATTCTATACACAACGCTGACTTTGTTGGTTAACATGAGGGGTTTTTCCTCTTTCCTGATAGATGTGAGGTTAATGTGAGAAGAATTTGTTCCAAAAATGGCAATTTAAAAAAAATAAAAACTGCGATATCAGAGGAGAAAAAAAAAACAAAAAAAACATAAAATCCTTCAACTCATACAATTTTTTTTAGCACTGATTGAAGACGATTTTAAGTCAATTAAGGCCTCATTTTAAATGGCTTATTAATTATCTTAGGGAACATGGTGAAAACTGAAGCGCATAAAGATTAAGTTACTGTCTAAGAAACTCTGAGTTAGTTTATTGTCTGAATGAATCAAAGCTTTAATGATGGATTTTTATGGGTGTGCCCCTGTGTTCAATACAATAGTCCACTCCATCCTTCACTCCAGGATCCTTCACCTCACTGCAGATCGCCTCTGCTGCTTCGACTGGTTGGCAGCAGCGTGGTGTACTCTCTGACCTGTGCTTGGCATGGCAACAGCATTGTGTGTGAAGCTGCGGAAGCACTGAAACTTTAATGTGCTGGGAGAGGTGAGGCGAGAGGATGTGCCAGAGTGACCTAGAAAAGCCTGCCGGCGGAGGGAGGGGTATGTGGATGGAAGATCAGCAGTGGAAGGGGGGGAGGGGAAATGTGGCTGGGTCCTACTCTACATCCAACGCTTCATCCTTCCCTAGTCCACATCTGTAGCTAAGCTCTGGCTCTGTGTACTTATTTTTTTTTTTAAACATGCCTATCATTATCATTGCAGTTGAGTCATAGCTTTAAAGGATATGATACCGCAGGCCTTATTCGGCTCGGAGAATTACTCAAAAGCTGAGATTGTAAATGAGAGCAGTACAGCAAACATAGCCTCAGACGAATGTAAATTTACTGCATCTGATTTAAATAAGAAAGGAGGGTGTGGCATTTATAGTGCAGTGGATAATCTAAAATTGGGACAGAACTTTTTTTGTTGTTTTAATTCAAACGAATCTATTCTCTGAAGAGGAGGCTGAGCTCAAACATGAACAAAAAAACCCACCATTTATCCCAAAAGACAAATATTTCATGGCTGAGGAGCTTCACTTGCAGCAGGAGTCGCCTAAGCTGCAGTGCAGATGTGATTTGATGCTCACCTATGTCATCGTCGGTCCTGTCCATCGGGTCCTTCTCCAGACAGTCCCGTACAATGTCCCGGCTCATGAGAGGGTCCGACGCTCGCTCAATGTCCTCCTCATCGTCGTCCTCCTCGGAGTCGACCGCCGTCTCTGGTAGGCCACTCAGGTCCATGTCACCTGGCTCGTTTTCTGTGGCCTGCAAAGCGTAAACAGATGAGAAATGAGTTGAGTTATCCGCAGTTACAGAAATATTTGGAAGGGATCTCAAATCTTTGTCCAATCTCAGCAGTTGTCGAACGACAGCTGGTTGTCACATAAAGCTGGATCTTTGCAATGTCTGCTGTGTCCATCTACAGCAACCGGAAACTGGCGATTAAACACAACAAAGCCCAGTAAAATGCTCGGAGTTGCTGATCACGATAAAGAACAAGCTCATGCTCAGACACCAACATCAATGCACACAAAAAAAAGGGCATTTCCAACTACAACTCCCATAAAAGAGACTCTGTAAAACTGACCCATTTCATGAAATGGATTAGAGGTATTGAGTACAGTATAAGAAAGACAGGCATCAACACTGCATACCAAACAGTCTGCTATGCATAGTAACAAGCTAATTAACTCCCAACTTTCCTCTTCCTCTCAGCAAACTCTACCGCCTGCCTTGCAGCCAGCCTGTTCTTTGAAAGCACCAGATGAAATATGTGTGAAGGCAGGAAAATGAACTAAGATGAGTAGCGAAAGCATGCAATTACTTGTGCATGAGCGATACTAACACAATTCCTCTCCTATCATCAAAGAAAATATTGCTATAAATGACAGAGAGGCCATATTGCCTGCTTTTCTACTCACACAACATGAAACCTTCTAAAAGAAAACCAAAGTCCTCAGAAAACCTCTACAAAGCATGGGACCTTCCACTCCACAATCCGACAACAAAGTCCCTTACCTCGATATGGTGCCCAACGTCTAGCTTCTTAATCGAAAATGAAGAAAAGGTTGCCCTTGCAAACTGTTCACAAAATCCCAGAGCCAGACGCATCTTCACCTCCCAGACTGTCAGTCGGCTTTTAATTTTTCAGGGCTCAGTCCCTGTGCCCGGTCCCTCACAGAAGCCCAATGTCATTTCGCCTCAAACGCCATGTGCAAAAGGTTCATCAATGATTCAGGCCGGTGTCTGAGTGGCCATTTAGGCATCAGTAGTGCACACCAAGGTGGGCGGAGCTAGGGCGGGTCTTAAAGGGTCAGACAATAGAAAGTCACAGATTGGTTTATGCACAAATGGTAATAAATTTTATCTGAAACCAAAATAAATATACAACAACATATGGAGATGTACATTTTTCACAAAGCTGAACAAAACAGCAAGGGCATCCTGTAATAATTTAATTAGACACCAACTGTCTCATTGTTAAATCACTTTCTAAAAATGGACCGAAAACAAACAAGTTTGTTTTCTGCAGATGGTACATTCAAAAACAGACATTAATCAGTATAAATAAAGAACGATTGTTAATGCAATCGATGGCGAAGGTTAAAGTGCCTTTGTTTGACTACAGTGAGGTGTAATTTGACATGAAACACAAAGTGTTGGAGCCAAGATACTTTAACCCAAGGAGCTTTTTTATTCATCTACATGCTTGTTTCTGTGTCATGTATACATCAAAAATCCATAAACGTGTGGTAAGCATTAAAAGTCAGTGGGCAACTCAGGTGTTGTTAATATTTCATCAGAGCTATTCTTGGATCAATGCTTTCAAAGTCCTTCTGAAGGACCAATTTCATGATTTATTCAGACACAAAACAGAGTGCCATGTTGGCAGTGACGTGAGATGATGCATGCATCATAGAGGGCAGAGGAGGCAGCTGGGCAGACGAGAGGTCAAACTCCTCAATATTCTCCATTAGATATGTGTACCAACAGCTGCTTGGCATCCGTTGGATGTCAACATGTGGACTCATTACACCTCAACACTACCATATTTCTTACTAACATCAACTTTCTGTGTGGTCTTGAGTGCAGAGAGCCAGACTTTCCCTGATCCATTTATTCAAACAGCCCTGGTGAGCACTACAAACCACTATAATAATGGACTGTAGCAAAGTATTAATCCTGAAAACTGCAGGGTGTGACTTAAGCTGACAGTGATACGGTAATGGTGCCTAAAACACACAGTTTGAGAAGTAATTTGGGGAGCTAATAGAGCTAGAGAGATAAATCTTCAAATATGCATGTTTATTTTGTGTTTGAAGCAAAGGACAACCTCTGTGTTTTATTCAACATCTGCCACTTCATCTTGTTACAGTACTAGTGCAATGGAAATATAAAGGAGTCAGGAAATTATTAAAGTAGGCACAGAGTCGGATTCATCACTTAATTTAACCCAGTCACCTCTGAAGCTTCAGCAAGACTGTGTTCTTGTAATGTGGGTGGGCTGGACCAAGACTGCAACTGATGATCACTTTGAGGATGCATTTATTTGCCAAATACTAGAGACAGAGCAATCATTTTGCCAATAAAATTATCATTTTGTAACAGTAGAGCCATTTAGGTTTGTCTTAAAGAGTTTGGGAAAGCATCAAACAAAGAAAACAAAGCTCCAGTTCCTTCCCAGTGGTTCACTCAACTAATTAAAACACCATGTATGTCATAAATTCATAATCATGACACACATAACACTCATCGCTGAATAATCGACATGTCTTCCACCTTCCTCGCTGAACAGATCAGATATCTCCCTCATCCAATAGAGCCTGTGAATGTACAGTGTGTTGTTTACATGGAAATGCATAGATCTACCCCATCAAAATCAGATTTTATGAGAATACAGAAACCCTCTTCAGGTACTGGATCAGATAAAAAAAAATAAATAAATAAAAAAAAAAACTTGACACTACCAAACCTCAAAGATGAGAAAGAAAAAAAAGAACTGCGATTGAGTGGAGGAGCTGGAAAGGCAGCGGAATTATTGATTAAGAAAATAACTTCCATTCAATAACAGCGATAGCAGAGGAGAAAACCAGTGGGCTGAAAAGAAACATTTGATCACATTTGACAAGCCAGTGAGGAAAGAAAAAGACGGAGACGTAAAAAGATTAAGACTGCACATTAGTCGTGTCAAGGTGTTTAAAGAGATACAACTTTCACAGACAGGAGAGCAGCTTGAAAGCCATTAGCGTTGAGAATTAAGAGCCAGCAGAGGAGGATGGAGAGGCTGAAGGAACACAGAGAACAGGATGGTGCGTTTCACAGAGAGGCAAATCAAGAGACCGCTGCAGAGCTGATAGCAGATGGCTCTAAGACCAGGATCACAGACTGGGGACAGTAGAGCCTGTTCAGCCTGCCCCAGCCAGCCTCAGCATGGCCAAAACACACACACATGACAAAAACACACACTCCGACAACACACGCACACATTGGCCAGGCGGCCCGCGCACAGGCCCACGCGATCCCCGCTCCCCTGTGCACACAAACCCGAGCCGGAAACAGCTCGGAACAAACCAGAGTGATTGTGACTGATGCTGTGCGGCGCAGTCACAAACAAACACACGAGCACAAATAGGCACACAGCAGGTGACAGTATTAGGGTGTGCTGTGTTAAGAGGATTAGCGTCAGGGTTTGGGGCACGGCCACAGTCACGAGACTCACTGCATGTGTTCTTTGTGTTTTATTTACCACTGGGGGGGGGGGGGGGGGGGGGGGGGGGTCCATGAAGATGAAGTTTGTGGGGGCTTGTGATGCTTTTTTTTTTTTTTTTTTTTAAGTCAGTCAGTTAACCACAACTTTGGATTAGTCTCATGTCGACAGATCAATCTCTAAACCTACGTTTTTGGAAACCTGTCTGAACCTGAATTCATTACCATTCTGGAGTATTTGTTTTAACCCTTAAAGACCCAGAACTGCTTTTGTGTTGTTTTTTTTTCTCAAAATCTGACCGTTTTTAAGCAATTTATAAACATTTATTACATTATTAGTCCTTGCATTTAGCATTTTTCACTTTAAATCAGTTAAAAAAAGGTTTAAAAACATAAAAACAACCATCTTTGTCAGACTGCTTGAATGGTGAATCGATGCTGCAGAAGATGACAGAGTTAACAGATTGGGGATAGAACTTCTGAACATCCAAATGATCGTAACCTCATGACCATGAAAAGATGAGAAACTGCATTTTACCTCAAGGATTTACGTGTGCTGACAGGATTAGTGTTTCAACAGCTTCAGAGAAGTAGATGTTTTTGGTCGCTGGTGATTTGTTTAGGTGTTTATGAGGTAAAGTGATCACAACCTTGGCTGGTGCTAAAACTAGGAAGCAGTGAGAACGCCTCCGTGAAACGGTGTTGAAACGTAAACTAGGAGGCGAGAATTTAAACTGAATAAATCACAACGCAAATCCCAAGAGAACACCACAAAGAACCAAACGCCAACCAACCAACTTTGTACCGTAACGCCGCAAATCTTCAGTCTAACCTGGCTGCGTTTGTTATTTCAGCGAGATAAAATACCTAATAGGTGTATTTTCAAAAACGCAGCTCGTAAGGCTCTTTGTCGTTGCCATACGAGGTTGCACATCACATCTCCCTGGGTGTTCAGTTCCCCTGCTTTATAGTGATAACAGACAGAGCTGGAGACTGGATGTGGGCTGGACCACCTGCTTGCATCCAGCAGCCTGTCGCCTCTCGTCCCGCTGAGCAGTGACAGTGTCCTATTAGTGTCTTAGAGCCCATTTGGCTGCCAAGTGTTTACACCGTTTCCCAAAAATGCTTGTCCTACTTTTTAAGACTAATTCTCAGTGGTGTGTTTGTGCTTGTCATCTCTCCAAGGAGGAGTTATTTCTTTTATTTTTTCCCCACTTTAGTTCAACCCCCAGTTTATCCACACAAACTTTTAGGGCTGCAACTCCAACAGTTAATATTGCCATAAATTTATCCGCAGAATATTTTATAAGCTAGTCAGGTTATACTAGGTCAATAAAATGTCAGTAAAAATGCTTGCTGTTACTTCCCACTTGTTTTAATCACCCAGTATTAAAAGCAATTATGTTGATGTCAACCAAAACAAACACATTTTATAGTGTTAAAAAGAACACTATGAAGACATTCGTTAAAGTTTTATAATGTTATGACACGTCATCATTTTATTATATAAAATGCCCCATTTTGTTTGATTACTTTGGTGATATATTTTGTATCACACTAAATAATCAGTATTGGCATTATGTGTCCAGATTTCTTTTGTGTTGAGGGTTTTTACAATGTTAACTTAAACACTTACAAAACATTTTATAATTTTGTACTTTTATTTATTTTACTTGTGTTTTGATGCTCAATAAACTTTTTTTTCAATATTATTATAGATCTGACTGTAAAAAGGAGTTTAAAGCCACAAAAAAATATATATTTTATGTCACTTTCATCATGAAAAGAGGCTCATATTTTATTAATTTTTCCCCTTATTTTGACCATTGTAATAACATTAAATCAAAGTAAAGCGACTGAAAAAAAGTTTACAAAATAAGCACGAAATAAACCATTGAACAAGAGACTGCAGGAGTGTTACTATTTTAATGAGTATTATTTATTCTTTTGTTTGTATGTTGTTTCCTCTTCTGTTGTTTTAATATTGTTTGATCATTTAAGGCACACTTGTTTTGCGTCTTTTTTCATCCTGTTACTACTTTTGTGAACAATGCAAAACCAGAAATAATAATCAGGCTTCTTCAGCTTTCACTCAAGACCCAAAAAACAGTCTTAGAAATCACTGACATAAATTGTGATAATTATCATGATCAGCTGACGGATATTTTTGTCCATATTACACAGATCTATGCCATAGTCCCTGTAATAAAACTAACCCTTCCCACACAATACTACATTTGTGGCGACTTCCACATGAATGTCCTCTGCATTTCATCGTTACAAAGTATTATTATAATGCTATCTTCTGCATTTTTCAGGCATTTTCCTATATTTAATTCCCCAATCGTATAGATGTTCATGAAGTCTGAGGAAATTCAAAAGTTATTATATCAAAACAGAGCAAACTGAATAAATATTGATTAGATTTTTTCAACAAAATATATCACCAACTTAGAAAACAACCATATACAGTACAACCGCCGTCATTTGTCAAGACTATATGGGTTTTACTGGTGAATCAATGTTGCAGAAGATATCAGTGTTATGAAGTTCAATATGGAGCCTGTGAACATCCAAATGGGTCATATATGATGCTGATGAAAACCCGAGAAACTGCTTTTTTAGCTCAATTATTTACATGTTTTGATAGGATTAGTGGTTCAACGGTTATTCGTCGGTTTAAAGCAGTAGATATTTTCGCTCGCTGGTGGATGATTTGGTCTTTTAGGGTTAAAAGTATGTGTAGTGCTTTCATTCCAACGATGATAAAACTTTTAATACATCACCTCATTCGAGAACATGATTTCTGTGAAAGTCCGCCGCTACGCCTTTTATTATTAGGTTTTTCCAGACCATCGGTAGGACAAATTGCATTTTTCCCCCCCTGCATTTAACACAGGAAGAATTAGACTGAAAAATACAAAGTGGAGTAACGAATGTCCCATAAGTGAATCCAGTTACTTCAGGAAGGGGTTAATGTCACACCTCCTGATGGAACTATCCAGGTGAGTCCAGGCTGGGGGTGTCCCGGCAGCAGGGTTAAGTGGAAGGGGGGGGGGCCTTACCTGGTAAATGTCTGACAGGCTGCTGCTTCCAGAGTCGCTGGTGATACTACATCCTGAGTGGCTGGAGGACACGTGGGTCACCTGTGGGTGCAAGCCGTCGGCCAGGTGAAGTCTGCTGAAGTCTGCGGGGAGCTGCACGCACATACACACACAACACACACACAGATGGTCAGTACGAACGGCTCGGCCAACCGCTCGGACACTCACACTAACGCGCTGCCTGCAAGGCGCCTCATGACACGTTGAGTGGCGACGAACAAACTCCTCCCTTTTACTTGGTAGGTTTCATTTTGGTTTAGTTTTACATTCCCGTTCATCTATTATTTAAAGCCCCCATGAAATCAAATATGATGTTTAAGTGTTTTGATGTGATATGTTGTGCGATGCGCTCCTTTTTACTGGAAGCTTCTAAACATGCCAACGAAAATGGTACTCCATGAGCCATTTCATGAAGACTTTAGCAAAACAAAAAAATAAGCATAATTAAAGTACACACACATATATATATATATATATATATATATATATATATATGCTATATATACTTCCTTTTTATAACGTTTAAAAAGCAAAGTAAAAATCTTCTTGAGCAGAACCATTTGTAAGAAATTAAATGCAACTCTGTCTCCAGGTTGTGTATACACAGAACAGCAGTAATCTATAGTAAAGACAAACCAATATTCTAAACATAAAACAAATAACTAGGGTTTAATTGTGACATTAGAGAATCAATCTCCCTTGACATTAGTGTACAACACAGTTTGGTTTGTTTAAATAACTAAACAATGAGCCACAATGTATCTTTTATGCTACAAATTTGCAGTAGCTCTATGTGGTTTACTGCTAGTTTGGAAATACTACAGAACATTCACAGCCAAGTCTCAATTATTAAATGATGTACAACTGACCCACTTGGACATTACAGTGTGCTTGGTAATTTTAAAGGGGGGAAAAAAAAGACTAAATATGAGGCTTATGCTGTCAGGGGCTGAGAGCAAGGGTATATCCTAGAAATCCCCTCAATCCTCTGCTAGATATAACTATCTATGATAATTCTTAGACAATCAATATGAACCCAATTTGACATGATAGTGACAACATAATGGTCAGAGAACCAATTTTTCCTCACACAACTCCAGCCAGTGTATGAAAATGACACCCTATGAACTCTAGATCAGAGCAAGAAAATGGACATTTACAATATGAACCAAATATAATCTCAACCTGCCTATTATTGCTTTATTTATGTAAAAAACAGATTTTTTCACTAAAGCGCCCCCATTTGCATCACTCATAGAGAGGCTGAAATCCATTGGGTTCTTCCATTAGGGGTCCCTTCTGTTGGTTATCAAGGGAGAACAAATATAACCAAATCTGTTTTAGTTTTTGCATTCACATGAAGGATAACTGTTCAAGGTAAAACCACTATATTCCAGAAACTCAGATATAATGAGGTGATCTTTTTGTATAACTGAATTGCTGAATATTAGCCAATAGTGGTTCACTGTGTTTTCAAGAACTGAGCAGACAAACATCAAGGAAACCCCTAATTAAGTCATGCGCTCGCAAAGTTAAATGAACTACAGGCAATAATGGGGGAAACCCCAGTGAGTCATTTATACTGTATAAAGTAGCAGAAACCCCCACTGTAATTAGCCATAATGTAAATGAGGCAACCCAGTTTTCTATGGTGATGACCCTAGAATATAAATACATCAGAAACAACCCCCCACTAAAAGTTGGAGAGTTGGGGAGGAGAAAAAAATTAATTAACACTACTACTACTGAATATATGAATACTTACACTGAGGTATGTATACTCAATAAGTCCGATGCCTATAATTGAAAATTCTTATCACAAAATATTTCTTAAAATGTTCTTATGTTGCCTATTTTGCAAATATACTTGACAAAAATAACATTTTAATGTATACACTATGTGTTAGATTTAATAGAATCCATCATTTCAGGAAAGCTAAAGGGGTGAATTATGAATTTAATCAAACTGTAAACTGGTTCACTGGGTCTATAGATGTGAATATTTAATAGCAAAATGTTTTATTTACCAAAATATATTTGATCCTCAGCAGGGGAAATGCTCTGGGTCCCTTTCAACTCTGCTTCTAACTGTGGCACATCATCAATATTAAAATTTTACACCTAAGAGTCAAATGTGGCCGATTTAACTAGGCTTCCCTGTTCATGGTGTAATATCAGAATTATGTCAGCGCATCTTTGGAGTGGGGTTTACAGATCGTTGCAGTTTATCATTGTACATGTCAACAGTGAACAAACTTTCAAAGTTTTTCTAATTTTTCCCCTCATTAGACGCTATAACCAGCTCTGGCCATTAAAAACAGATCAATCATTAATAGAAACATGCCAGACTGTGAATTTTAGAAGACAAAATACATAGGTCCAAAAAAACCCTGACGGTAACAGTGACTGTGCTGTAACTAGCCAGGCTGTAGCTCCTCTTATCTGTGCTATAAAAGATAAAATTCTCTGTGAAGCTGCAGTCTGGATATCAGTGTCATCCACCTTCAGAAAAGCACTTTGGTTTGTAAATAACTACACAGAGTACAGGTTTGGATATCTGTCTCAAATGTGGCAATGCTGAAGTCTCACTTGGATGACAAATGGAATAGATTGGATAGAAATACATCTTGGGGAGGTTCATTTGCAAGTAAATGGGTTTGAGCTGTCATCTGCTCTATAACGCACTCTAGGAAAACGTCCACCGCCACAGCTTTTGAAGCACTCATCTACATTACAGCTTAATTAAAGAGTTTTGGAAATGGGGGTGGGAGTGTTTTTGCTCGCCGAGTTGTGCAACACCAGAAACTGGTTTTGACTAAGACACTTCTTCAGACACAAAATCTGCATGATGGGAAACAGAAAACAAGAGACAGGAGGTGTTGCGGCGCTGCATTAATTTGGAGGTGTGGCGAGTTATTTTCACGGCCCTCCTTAACTTTTCGCCGTTTGGTGGGGGATAATTTGAATAAGTGATAGATCTATTCGCCGAGTGCCTTTATGTGTCGGAAACAAGAGGGTGAGAGCCAGACAGTGCAGCTTCTGTGCCACTGAGGTGTGATGTGATTCCACTGTGTCAAAGATTGCCATCACGTTTAATTATCTGGCTGGCTGCACGAACCAAAATGGTCGACCGGAGGGGCCAATCACTAACTCCCTCCCTCAGGCTACTATTTCCTATCGCCTCCTCTGGTTGAAGCCGCTCTAAATGCCTCCAGCTGACTTCATGTTATTATTATGGCTGCTACTATTGTGTTAGAGAGATGCATCTTTCCTCTCTGAATGTAACTGCAGAGACAAAGCCTTATCAAATTTCCTTTGGATGATTTTCGGTACAGGAGGTTATTACAGTCCAGTCTATCATGCTCATGGGATAAATACTACAGAAGCGAAGTAATGTCAGGGCTTCACGTTTACAAAACTAATTTTAACCCTGTAAAAACCCTGCAATTTTTCTATTCTATTCTTTAGGAATGGAAATTCTAAACCCAAGCTAAATATTTTGCCATATCATTTGGTTTAGGACATATTTCAGCACATAGTTATTAAAAATGGCCACTTTCCTTCAATTTCTGTGGATGATTTAACAATAGTGGGCATATTAAAAAAAAAAGGGGAGGGGGGGCTGGGTGAAGTGAGATGATATTCCACCAGACCAACAGAAAACATGTATTAAGTCATATACAACAGGTTTTTCAGGAGCTTCTATTTATTACAGGGTATCTGCTGTCAAGAGGGTTGTGGCTTCAAGGCTACACTACACTTGTATCAGAGGAAATTCAGTTTGCAGCCAGAGATCGAACACACACTGGCACAAAACGAACAACCTCTAGTCAAAAACAAATCAAAATCTGAAACTCGCAAAGGTTCTAGTCTGGCAATATTCAATATTTTAGAGCCAATAATGCCCTGAAATGGTGTGCCACAGAGAGCACATGCTTTTGGCAAGAAACTATTGCAATACTTATGATGAAACCATGCAGCAGTTGTAACTATATTTTATTTGGTGTTAATCCCCCACGCACCAGCCAGTTTCTGGAAATACTTCGGCAACAGGTCCACAACAGAATCTCAAAATTAAATGTTATAACTCTGACCTATTTTAGTCTTGGATATGAATAAAAGGGCTTAAAGTGATGACATCAGACAGGTTAGGGGGAAAAAAATACAGAGCACAGAGTGACGTATTTCTAGTCCTTTTGTTGGTATTAATATACAAGAGTATGGTCGATATTTAATCAGTTTCTAAATCAAGCATCATAAACACTATTACAAACATAGAAATCATAAGTACAGTACTGTGACATCATGAAAATGCCAAAAAACAGATGTTTCACGTTTGGGAAAATGAAGCGTTAGACTAATTGAATATTCTCGTTACTGAGAGTACAGGCCATTCTCTGTCAATATGGCCGTCCAACCAGGTGCTGGAGTGGTCTATATGTCAATAACAATATCCCTACTGGTTTCCACAACCAGTTAGGATTCCCCCCTCCCCCATAAGCCCCTCCTCCTGGAAAGAGAGGAGAGGAGAGAGGGATAAAGGGAGGGATAAAAAACACTTAATCCTTTCTCTCCACTCATTTAGGTCATCTGTCTGTTGGTCAATAAGCCCGGGTCCATTCGGTCTATAAGCATGTGGTCCATTGACCTCTCCGGCCTGATGGCATGCAAGAGTCGAGGCAGAGATGGATGCCAGCACAACAGTAATGACGCGCAGTCATTTTCCAATCAGTGGCACGACACAGCGATACATGTTAAGTGCACCGTTAGCCACAATTGATCTGCACAATCTGCATTAGCCTGCTAATGCTGACTTTTGTTAACAAGACCTTCATCAACAAATTCATCGACTGTACCGTGACGCTGTTCATCACCTACCTTATATTGGCCTCTCTGTACTGTCGCGCACCACATCCAGTTTTCTCTTGCTAACAAATGAACTGAACTCTCCAGAACTCCCGACTGAAAGTATGTACAATCAGCTGTCACAGGAGGATTAAACGTTGCTCTAATGCTCGAGCCCCAACACTCAGTCCTGCCTACATGTGAGCAGATGTGGCGCTCCTTAAATTACACTGTAGACCTAATGACCTAGATTGCAGGGTGGAAGCCCTGGGTGGAAGCGTTGGCTGGCTCTCAATCTCTTTAGCGCCTTTATGTGCTGGGGGTGAATCTGTGCTGCTGCTACTACATTAGAAGTCAATTACTGTGGGTGGCCAGGCTCAGAAGCACCTCAGAAATGCATCCATCTACCAAGCACCATGAAGGCCACCATTAATCCACTGTTCAAAATAAACTTAAACATTACATTTAGGAGGTCTGAATTATTAAACAGCAAAAGTTCTCGAAAATTTCAGCAGCTAAAACTCCCTGAAGCTGTGCTGCTCCTTTAAAGATTTAACATGTGTTTTTTAACTTTGCTTGTTATAAAATGGAAAACAGTCAGTGCTGGCAGGCTAAGTGAGCAGGCTCATCTCAGAGTTTCTCTGGCCATGTTGGAAGCTTCTCGCTTCCCTGAGCGTGGCGGATCAAAAGATTAAAGCCCTTTCGCCGGGATGTCCGATTAAATGAGTCTGATAAGTTCTCTGTGATTCCCCGCCCACACCTACTGTACAGCTCCACCAGTCAGTGCCATAAGAAACAGCAGATGGGATGGAATCGATAAAATAAATACTGTCCACGTTCAGTAGTTACAGTCACTGATGCATCTATTAATAACTATGAACTCGTCTTACACTACAAAACCACAAACTGTGATTAGTTAGAGTTTTATATGTGACTGTAAGATTATATTTAAATTAAGATTGTATTTAAATTAATATTCAAAAGTATAGGGGACTTCTGTGATATACTGTGTAAGAAATGGTATTCCCTGTCAAATCTCTGATTACAATTTCTACCTAGTTTATTATACAAGCTACACTCAGGCTAAAGCACTTGGGATCTGATCTTCAGTGCTTCAACTCCATAAAATGGCAGAGAGATAAGAAAAAATAATTAATGCACAAGCTATGGCCAAAGATAAATGCATGCAGTTCTATAAAGACTCGATAAATCAACATGAAGAGCCCTTTGATGCTGTAACTTCATGTGTGTCTTGTAATAATCAAGATAAGATGCATCCATGAGAAATCATAGATTTGCAAAGGAAGATAAGCATCCTTGATTGGAAAATCTAGCCGTCAACGGTTATGAGCCAACCACGGTGGTGATGTCATTACTGTAATAAGATCTACAGGCTGTTATTGACTTTGCCCATGGTGGCTTTCCTGTTGGGCTAAATGAGTATTTACACAAGCCTCCACTTGTATGCTAAAATATAAAAGCCTAAACTAAACCGGATGAAAGTAAAAGATACTGAAAATAAAAGAACAGGAGACCAGTTGAAACACAACCCTTCCTCAAAGAATGCTTACCATGTTTTGTGTTAAGACTTAACTTTCACTTTATTGTCTTTACATTTTAAACCAGTAAAGAAACAAAAAAGACAGTGTTCATATCTACTCTGACAGCAGAAGATGTTTCTGATTTCCATAAGCTGAAAGACAGCCAACTTAAAAGAGCCAAAATATGATTATTGCACTCATGTTTCTCCATGTTTTACATAATTGCCATTTGTGTTAGCTTAGTGCATTGTCTGATTATTTAATCTAACTGAGGTACACGTGTGCTTGGCTTTAATTATGTTTTGGCTGTAGAATGGACCGTCTCCTGCCAATAATACTAGATGATGGGGTGTCAAGGCACATTATGTCCTCTATTGTGCTAAGAATCTGTTTTTGACCCAATAATGGATGTCATATTTTAAGTGCAGATATTGGTTGTTAAACACTTAACTGTGTGCTTTTGAAGATCCAAAAAGCAGTTAAATCAATACTAAAAGATCTGCTTTACTGATTACATTACTTAAATGACACAGCAGGCATTTAGATCGACTGGTTACTCTTGTAACACTCAAGTGTGATGGCACAATCAGCACTAACATACATCTGTGTGCATATACATTTTAAGCCTGAATATCTTATCAAAATCCCGTGGATATTACAGAAGATTCTTAACTGCAAAGTGACAAATGCAGGCCAGAAAATAAAGCAAAATCTACTAAAGGAAGTTACAGGTGTTAAAAGGTGGAGCATCTTACAGGGCCTGGGGGATGCTGCACAAACACTGAGGAAATGGCATGAAATATGTCATCAGCACTGACACGTCTATGACTATTATAGGAATATTAAGGTGATTTTTCGTTAGGCATCTGTGCTCCGCAATCCAGGGTGCGTCCATCATGGTGATTTACAGCCCTGTCTGTGTGTGTGCATATACGTGTGTGTGTACGTGTGGTCCCGTTGTGTGAGCGATGCCAGAGGCGCCGACAGACGATCAATCCGTGAGCCGTTCAAGTGCAGACCTGCCCGGCCTTCGGAGAGCTGGTGCTGCCGGCTGCCTCCAGCACCACGGACAGCGACAGCAGCAGTACTGACAGGCGGACGTTCTGGAGCTGCTTCTGCCGGTGGGGACGGAAGGACGGAGACCCAATAGCGGACGACACCCGGGCCTCACGGTGGAACCCTCCCCAGCGTTAAAATAAACACATTTTTATCTGACGCTCTAAATTTCGGGGGCAGATTCATCCCAGCGCCCATGACACCTCCCATTAAATCACCCTGATCCATTGCTCGTAGCGGACCCCCCCTCTCTCCTCCTCCTCCTCTGATGCAAATGACACATGAGATAATTTTACGGCCCTGTCTTATGGACCTGCAATCAAATACTGTCACACCGGTGCGTCGTAAAATAAATAACGAGGGCGCAGATGTCTGTCTAAACTCATGCTGTGCATCTGCACCGCTGGATCTGTGTGGGTTTTCAGCCCAGCACTCTTACAATTCATGCATTTCTCGGGGATTTCTTACATTATGGGGCGGTTTTCTTGGGGGAAACTGCTATTTTAATGCACGATACAGAGGGCCTTTGCCAGGATCAATGAAGCCCCTTAAAAAAAAATCACGCAAATTTGCGTGCGTCTGCATGCGCGCAACTGTGACAGCGAGCACATGGCGGCCGTTTCTAGTACAACACACTGACACACATCGGAGGCTAGACAGGCAATAATCATACTGTGACCAAGCCGTCCGCGTCCTTGGCCTGCCATGCGTTCATTCATCTTGCACGGGCTCGATAGAAATCCGATGCACATCCATTATACGGCCTGTAATCATATCTAGCGGGTCATAAACGAGGGAGGAAAAAAAGAGAAGAGAGAGAGAGAGAGGGGTGGTGGTGGTGGTGGGGGACAAACGCTGCACGTCGATAGGCTACTTACCGGGGTTTTATCTTGCTGGCTCGGGACTCCATTGCTGTCTGATGCTGCTAATGGTTTCATAATGAAAAAATGTTCGCCGGGCTAAAATCTAACATCCCGGACCTGCTCTACGCTACGGCACAGACCCCCATCTCCATCCGAGCCGCCTGCCTGCCTGCCTGCCTGCCCTCTCCCCTCCCTCGGCTGCACAGTCTCTGCAAGGAGGCGGCTGCTGCTGCCTGACAGTTGTGGGAGTATCCTCTGTTCCTTTGGCCTGATTAGACTCTCCAAAAGCCAGCAGCAGCTCCTGCCTTTTATTCCAGCCGCCCTGTTGTTTCCCAGAGAAATATCTTAAAAAAAAGCCACAGAGTATGTGAAGCAGGAAGGAGAGAGATAGAGATGGAGGGGAAAAAAATATCCTTCTATCCAAAGCGAGGACGTGCCAGCTTCTCCTCTCCCTTCACTTGACAATCACATCTCCACCCGGAGAACAGAGGCGCGCCGATAATACAGCGAAAAAGGAGAGAAAAAACTGCGAAAAATGAGAAACATGGCTGACAACACTTTCACTCACGTTTGCTCCCTCCGCCTTTTCCTCTCTATCGCTCTCTTTCTAGCCTGCCCTGCCCTCCCTCCTCCCGAAAAGTAACGCGACACACAAGCAAACGCATCCACACACGCGTCTTTATGCACCATTAAATTATTTCAAGACCGAGGCGCCTGCAGCCGCCGCCGTGGTACTGTACGTTAAAGTCAGTGGTTTGTTTGTAACCAGAGCAAGGGACTGGAGGGGACGGGAGGGGGTGTGTATGTGTGTCAGGGGTGGAGGAGGGGGAGGTGGGCGAGTAAGGACCTCCTCCCCTCCTCTGTGCCTGACAGTGATGCTGTAAGAGCCGCCGCTATGGCCTCACAACACATCCAGCAGTAGATAGAGATGGAACAAAAAGGGGGGAAGCAAAGAGGGATGAGAAAGAGTGACAGTGAAGGAAGAGAGAGAAAAGAAGTGACATGAAAACACAAACAACAGGCAGGGGCTTGATACACAGCGGAGTGGAGGGGTGGAGGGAGGGAGGGAGGATACTATGGTGTTTAATTTGTGCCAATAAGTTCAAAGATTTTTAAAAGTGCAAGCAAAACAATACCAAATTAAAACAATCTAACAAAAAATATATTCAAATGAAAAACTGTAATGAAAGAAATGTGTAGATGGTGTAAAATATTTGCCTTCACATCTTTCTCAGTTTTGGTTGTTGCCTTTTTCCTTTAGTATGACTTCACCCTTTTCATTTGTGTTCTCTGACTTTTTGATTGTGGTTTTGACACAAACGTGACTGGTGGGGGCGGGCCTTCCTTTGGTGGATTACTATTGGTTTATTTAATAATAATAATAATAATAATAATGAAGTTTTGGATTTATGTAGTGCTTTTTTGGCCACTTCACATTTGTGATCTATTATTCATTCGCTCTTACATGCACCCTCAGGTGGTGGTAAACTACATATGTACCCACAGCTGTCCTGGGGCAGACTGACAGAAGTGTGGCAGCCATTTTGGGACCACCAAATATTAATACACCCGCCCCTACCTGCCATGGTGTCAAACCCACAATCAAAAAGTCAGGGAGCGCAAAGTCGTAATAAATAAAAAAGGCAAATATTTTACACCATCTGCAATTTTTTTTTTTACATTACAGTCTGATGTTTTTCATTTGAATATTTATTTTGTTAGATTTTTTTAAATTTGGTATTTTAAATTAATATTTTTTTGCTTGCACTTTTAAAAATCTTCTTTGAACTTATTGGCACAAATTAAACACCATAGGATTACAAAGCAAAGAAAGTAAAAAAAAAAAGAAAGAAAGATGGAAGGCCAGGGAGAAAGGGAGACGAGTGAGAGTAATGTTATTATCACGCTCACTTCAGCACAGACCAGGCTGGAGACTGTTGGCATGGTAACCCGGTGAAGGAAAGCCATTTCCTGGGCTGGGAGACAGAAAACGAGAGACAGCGGCACTTCCTCTTTAGACGGCGAGTAGAAGAAGAAGGCAGAGAGAGACAGAGAGAGAGAGAGACAGAGAGAGAGAGAGACAGAGAGAGAAAGAGAGAGAGAGGATGGCGAGCTTCGTTTATGGAGGTTGTGTGTGTGTGTGTGTGTGTGTGTGTGTGTGTGTGTGGGTGTGTATAGGGGGGTGGGGGTGGGGGGTGGGTTCAGAAAAAGCCGGAGACTCAGACTGGCAGCAATGATGTCACTCTGTCACTGTCACTCAGCTGGAAAAGCCATGGCAACTGCACTAGCGCCATCACCCCCCCATACACACACACCACCGCCACCACCACTGCTACCCACCCCCTGCAGCCACCCAGCCCCCTACACACCCTCTAGGGCCTTCAGTTGCTGTGGCGACGGAAGCAGAGACATGGTGAAACGGAGGAGGGAGGGGGAACGTGAGGAACAAGAGTGTGTAAAAAGAGAAAGAGACAGAAAAAAGTGGCATCCACTTCACCTTCACTCAGCTGTACTACAAAGAGCAGCAGCGTCACTAACACAGCTTCCAATGACAAATAAACAGCGTGCACGCACGCACGCACACACCTCTTTGCTTAGTGAGAAGGAAAGGGCAAAAGAGAGAGTTGTGTGTGTATTCCTATCTTTATGGGGACATTGATATGTTTACATAGTCACAACATGGGGACAAAAATTCAGATCCCCACAAGGGTTAAATATAAATAAAGATTCCCACTAGTAAAATCGAAATGATGTGGTTCTATAAATATTTTTTTTTTTTACCTCAGAAGTCCCCATAAAACATTATTAGGGAAACAACTGCACAGAGAAGCATGTATTTTTCAAAGGCTTGAGGATGAGTTTCCTTTTTTTAAATTTATTTTTCAGTATTTTTAATAAAAAAAAAATATATATATATATATATATATATATTATTCGATTTTATTTATTTTGTTTAATTAATTTCTTTTAATTGTATTTATTTATTTATAATTTTCTAATTTTGTATTATTATTATTATTATTATTATTATTATTATTATTATTATTATTATTATTTTATTTGATTAAAACATTACAAAAAAAAAAGACTCACTACCAAATGTCTTCTTGATTACAAACTTGGCCCTCATGAGACATTTAAACGAGTGAGTGTGTGTGTGTGTGTGTGTGTGTGTGTGTGTGTGTGTGTTAAGGCTTTGTCTCGAGAGACTGTAGATATTAGACACACTGAAGGTCCCATATATGAAGGTCTCTTGACACAGACATGAGGCGGATGGCAATTTAAATGACAAGGAAAGAAAAAAAAGGAACAATAATGGTTAAAGGCCACCGGTGACAATAAACAACAGACCTTCAACAGCTCATATCCACACCACAAAGAAAGAAATATACGATAATACAGCTCATAATCAGAGCACAAAGGGGATAATATAAACAGCCGGAGCTGTCACTGTTTATCTTTGTTTCTACACCAGATGAAAATGAGGCTGAACATTACCAGTGCGTGTCAAAAGATATGACATTTATTTTTTATTTTTGCCGTTTGTCATTTCGTTGTCATTTCTGTCGGCGTCAATCATTTTTTAGTTGTCTTGTTTCATTGCTGTTATTTTCTTGTCATTTTTCATGCTCTGAAAAGCAGGAGTGAGGGGAGTCATGTTTGTAGTAAACTGAACATGTTTTTTTTTTTTCTGCTTTGGGGGTAAATGGACTTAGCCCAGACAAGGAAAATATAACAAATTAGTGAGACTATTTTGAGTATTTCCTTCAGAACTAAACTGGCAAACGGAAATAACAGCTTGTTTTAGGGAAATTGCTTTAATATGTTTGTGAATATGCTCATCCAGTCATTACCAAATGGTACTTCATTTGCTTCAATTGCGTTGTCTTTTAACAATTAATGTACATTTTGTTTTGGTATTTGTTGAAAAGATACACCTGCATTATATACTATACTATTTTAGATACTAACAATGTTCAAACTCATTTTATTTGGACTTCATGTAGACAGAATGAGTCTTGTTTCAACCCTTTGGTGATAATAGTTGATATAATCAACAATGGTTTTATTAACTACTTAAATAAATAAATAAATACAGCCATAGTTCATGATAAACTGTGCAAAAACTATATTGATCCTTGTCTAATCACCAAACTAATATAACTTTCTCTTGGTTCAATTTAATGTTTTTTTATTGTATGAGTTTTATGTTGAATATGTTTTGCTTTTTTTGTGGTTTGATGTAAGCATTTTCACTTTAGCATGTTATTTTCTCTTGTTTTCTCCGTCCTACAATTCAAAAATAAAATTAAGCAACGAAACCTTGTTATAACAATTTCAACACCCCAGCTAATCTAATAAAACAAACCAATCACAGGACTCATATGTTGTGGACGTACTGGGACATTTGAGGGTGGAGCTTTTTGTTTTAGCAAATAAAAGGTTGCTCTGCCTCAGACAATGCCTGGGAAGCACCACCACCACCACCTCATACTGGTTTGGAACTGTTCCCAGTCAAAGCAAAGGGGAGGTGTGGGGGTGGAGAAGGCGGGGGGAGCTGGAGACCTGCTATGACATCACCTCTCTTGCCCCAAGCAATGATGTAATGCATCAAAACAACAAGAAAAGCTCAGGTGCGTCGCCGCGCAGGCCAGTCATTAATGTCTCCAACAATTGCCTGGGGGGAGAAGACCCGGGCATCATTACATCACCGCGGCAACGGGGTCATGTCTGGGGAATATCAGGCATTTCACCCCCCCCCCGTTCCCCCCTCCAGGTTTCGAGGAGCAAACAAGCCTATTAATCATTTTTTTTTACTGACTAATCACAAGCTAAATGTAAAGGGAAGGAGGCAAGGGAGCATCGATCTTAAAGAAAGGATTGTGACAGTGACGTGAAAAAACGCCACTTGAGAATAACATTAATGCACCCTCGCCAAATTGCAGTGTGGGCTAAATGGTAGAGAAGTGGAGGCGGTGGCTCAGCTGCCATTTGTAAACAGTCTGTGAACCCGGTATGGCTGCAAGTCTTCGATGTATTACAGGGAAGGACCATGTGATGGTGTTTTGTTTGCTGATGCGCAGCATTAGACCCATAAAAACCTCATTACCCTGCGGGATGGCACACATGTGTGCTAAGACATGCTCGTGCGCACACACACACAAGCCAGTGCAAAGAGGAGTTAAAATTCAAGGTGATAACAGGAATACTAAAGAGGAAGATAATATAGGACAGAGCCGATAGATGATATTGAGGTTTGAAGGTGCAATGTGTGAAGACATACACATGTATAGATAGCTTGTTTATTTCCATATGTGAATAAGCAGGTATGCTGAAAATGATCTGATTAACCACCAGCTGTTCTCTCTGTGTTGCCATGGGAATGCTACATATTGCTTGTAGCAATAGATGTTCTATTCATCCACGTACCTAGCAGAACACCAGATAAAAGCTCCATAAAACCCATTTTGAGAAAACAGCACACAATCCAAACAACAAGCCCTTAAATGGGCAAATATCTAAAACAAGCTATCAGTCTGAAAACAGCGAATGTCATGAATAATTTAATAAAACAGACCTACAAAGCAAACTTTGCAGCGCTAAGCTAACACTATGTATATCCAACAGTGCAAATATTATTTCTTTGCCATTAAAACTCATTGTTTGAGACAAATAAAACCAAAAATAAAGGTCACATTTTACCAGGAAATGATGGTGACTATGTCTTACCTTTGATGTTTTCTGATCATAAATGGGTTTTACATGAATGAAGCATCTGCTGTCAGGTAATTCCATCAAAATGATTCAGACCAGAAAGAAATTGTCCAGGGTTTAAGAGGGAAAGCAACACCAGTGTCTGGAAGACCTGGGATATTTGAGCAAATCATTATGGACAACAAATCAAAGACAATGACAGACCAAACGCAACTTTGTAAACTACCGAAGAGAATAAAATATTCAGATTTTACGACACAATTTAACCCTGTAAAGCCTGAAGCATTAAATCACTGACAGAAAATTCTAGTCCTTTATAACTGGAGCCTTTATTGGTCCTTCTGTTTATGTTGTCATGTATCAGTTTCTGTGTATGAGTTTCAATTTTGTATCATATTTGATACACTGGGTCTCAATGCTCAAATATTTTTGAACAAAATCTAACAAATTGGTAATTTTTTTTCAAAATTGCGTATCTATCTATCTATCTATCTATCTATCTATCTATCTATCTATCTATCTACCGTATGCATTTAATTGAACGCATCAGATTTCTCAAGAAAAAAAAAATCGCACTGATCATGTCAAGGGTTTAAAAAATAAATCAGGTATAAATTCTCTCAAAAATGGTGTTACAGGGTTAAGGTGCAACATACCAATAAAAATCACATACATTAAAAAAAAAAACAAACAGATATATTGAATAAGTAATAACCTGTCATCTCACAACATCTGAGGGTCAACAATTTTCATGTGAATTGTCTACATCAACAACAGCCACAATTTCCATCCGTACACCTCAGAGTTGATACACAGCATTTTCACACTCATGGACACACACACAAGCTAATAGACATTATACCTTGAATAGTCATATTTATCGATTGGCATCTAATCTTGTTGACTGAATTCACTGGGAGTCGACAGAAGGCCACACGCAGAGAAAACACAGTGCTCACGACTGCCAGGAAGCCTTGATGTCAGGCCCATTACAACGTGCCTAAATAGCATTACTAAATCGAGAACGATGATCTAATAAGATGACTACATTTTCATAGCTGCTGGAGCCCGGGGGATTCTTCATTTATCAAGCTGTTATCACCTGCTCTGAAAATAA
This sequence comes from Siphamia tubifer, assembly GCA_020466265.1. Classification (NCBI taxonomy): domain Eukaryota; kingdom Metazoa; phylum Chordata; class Actinopteri; order Kurtiformes; family Apogonidae; genus Siphamia; species Siphamia tubifer. The sequence continues at coordinate 12,663,870 of CM035792.1, read as the reverse complement.
TGTAGCTGAAACGAGCAGCCGGGCACATTTAGGAGATTACACATGTAGATCTGCCAGAGAAAAAAAAACATCTGTTGTGTCCATGCGTTTGCTACAAGGTATATGAATCATAAAGACGACTCGGGCAGGTTTGTCCCGAGTCGATCAGTAACTACACGTTTCCAGGTCATGGTCATTAAGTAACTATGAAAGGTTATGAAGTGGAAGTCTTTAACTTCAAAGTGAGCAAAAGGAGGTGGTTTTAATGTCTGCGGTCAGCTGTTGTAGAGAACATGGTTCACCTTTGGTTTTCTTGCTCAATTTTCCCCATTGACACCGATTCCATATTGGCAAGAAATGGAAAGGCGAAGATAATGTTTAACTACAGAGGATCAGATGCATGTAAAATAAGTTAAACGCTGAAAAAAATGATTTAAAGTATCAAATTATTAAATGGCGTTTCAATAAATGACGTTGAAATTGTATTATAAATACATGTCTTTTCTTTGTGAAGACTCATTTGTTTGGATATATGGTTAAATTATATTGTGTAGGGTAATCATTTTATTCTACAATACTTCTATATGTGCTAATTTGCCTTTAATTGGGTCAATCTTTATAAATTTTTAAAACCACTGTGTAAATCTCTGTATTTTACTTCTAATTACTGCATTTTGTGCCCTTGAAACAAAAAACAATGTGGATTTATTGATAGAATTATTATTTTGGAATTCTTTCAGGTCAATATGCAAAGTTATCATAAATATTGTTGTAATATTACCACATTATACTGTTCTTGCTTCATTTTACATTCAGCTTAAAGGCATTACAAGGATGGTTTTGTGTTGGGATTTGTATGAATCTACATTTAAATTTTTTCCTACAGATATGAGTGCAGTAATATTGGATTATAAAGTTTATTATTGATAATTATTGCCAGGTCTGAAAGAACATATACAACAGTGCGAGATGATATCAGAACAAGCAAAGAAGGTAGGTTTTTCTTTTCTTTTCATTAGTTTTGTACTAAGAAGAGAAGCTTTCAGAATTATGTTAATGTCAATGAAGTCATAAAACACATTCCAATTTTATCGTAAAGATGTGTGAGGGAAACATGGAAGAGTGAATTCCCTTTCAATAGGAAAGAAATCATTATGGCCCATTTAAATGGCTTTTACAGTGTAATTTATCAGATGTTATGATGAGCTGGATACAAAGGGACTTCGAGGTGAGCAGTAAGTATTCATGTGGCCTAAACTGTGCTAATTGATGTGTTTTATAGCTTTAATAGTTCACAGTGAGTAACTTGCATAAAATAATATTACCTCAAGCCACTTTTGTTCCACTTTTATAGCTAGAAGGCAAAAGAAATTATATATATTAGGGCTGGGATGATATGCTTTCATGCCAATTCGATTCTTTCCCGATTTTTTTGGGTGCCGATTCAATTTAAATTGTGATGTGATATATATATATATATATATATATATATATATATGAGGATTCAATCTGTTTTTGTCTTAAATAGAAGAATCACAGATCCGATTTTTCATCATCCTCCTTCCTACCTTTCTAAAACATGCATACCAGTAATGTGCAACCAAAATTAAGCAAGGCAGCTCACAAATCTTTATTTTTAGACTCACTCAAAACACATTTTAACCCTTATCTGAACAGACAAGTAGACCATCTGCTGTTATTAATATCTCATGTATCGGCTATAGCACCCAACATCAGCATCAACACCCGGCAGATCAAATAATTCTGCCGTCAATTGTTTATAGTAGTTTTGATCAGATTTTAGGGACCCAAAAACAACAAAGACATCGCATCTACCATGCACACTCATTACCATTGAAATAAATGTCATCTGTCAGCCTGTTTGAAAAATACTCAGCTCTCAAAAAGGTCTTTGAATGTCAAAACTGACATGAAAAGCACATCAAATGTCAGTGAGAATGTTCTTTAACACAAGCTGTGAAATAAAACCACAGCCAGAGAATTAATAGCTCATTTCCTGTATATAGAACCAAATCTCCCCAAAACATCCACTGCATTGCCATCACAACACTGAGTTTGACATTTGACTGTAAATAATACAGATATGACTGTCTAGACAGAGAGGCATGGTTGTAAAAGGGAAAAAAATGAAACTAAAAATGAAAAACACATTTGTTTCATTACACGCGACACAATATACATTAGCTACACCTTCTTGCTGCAGAAACATTTACTAACTTTCCATTAAATACAATAATCTTAAACGCCTGTGAATAAAGGAATGCAGCTGGTGGGGAAAAAAGTGTACAATGAACCGTTCTTACTCACATCGCTGTGGTTCCTACACAATATCTATTCAAAACTGAGGCTTTTGTATCTCTGCACAGCTGAAGCAGAGCAGGTTGTCACAAAGGACAGGTCTAAAAATAGGAGCTCGGCTTTTCTGCGGACGAGAGTGGCAGGTTTGTTCTCTCTCCTCTTACATTTCTCAGCGGGTCTGACTGCTCAACACCTTGAGCTCTGATCTCTTCAACCTCTCTCTCGAAATCCACGTCTGCCTGGACACGGCAGGACTCCGCCGTGAAACGCTCAGATATGATGAGCACTCGTTTCAGGTCGACAACGGAAGGCTGATATGGAGAATGCAAGCCTTAAATAGAAGACGCCGCTCTTTAAATAGCGACGTTATGCATGGATGAGTACCTTTGAAAGCCACATAATCAAACACTTAGCATCACAGGACCAATGCTGAGGTAAGACCCAACACAGGACCACACCCACCAGCTGGGATAATAATAATCCAAAGAGCCCAAAGACAGTCAATACCATTATCAAGCACATCAGCAAAGAGGCAGTGTTGGAGATTCAGTCCACTTCAATCAGCTAAATTGTTGCCATTATCTCAGTTTACAGGCCCATAAGCTGCGGCAGAGTGATGTTTATCATTTTTCTGTCACCGCCTCATGATGTGACAGGGCCCATCCTAAACTGGGGCGTGTTTATTTTTCAACCTATGGAAAGATCCAAAGTAGGATAAAATGCATATCAGCTGGAGTGAGAGCGGCGTTGGTTTTCGTTTCAGCTAATGTTCATGTTGATGCTGTGACAGAAGTGGAGCGTGGTGTGTGCCTTTATCAGTCTCAGTGATGGCAAATTGAGGATATTTATTAAGGAAGTCCACCAAAAGCTGCAGATACAACAAAAGCGGAACAAACGCAGATAAAAACAGGGGCAGAAGCACAGCGACAGACAGCTAGGGAACAGAAAGCAGAACACACACACATACAAATGTACAATGTACACACACACACATACACACAAACACTGTTAATAGATACAGTACCTGACGTTTATTGCATTCCTGGGAGCCAGGTTAAGGAGAGAGCCATGAAAGGAAGCAGAGAGGAGATGAAAGTTATCAAACATGCCACTTGTCAGTCCAGGTTGTGAAAAACTGCGGGTGAACCTTCACTGACTTGTTAAAATGAAGCGTTCTGCACCAAAATGAGAAAAAACCAGCCGTGTAGACAGAGATTAAGCAGCGCTGTGAGTGACTGTTTCCTCAAACCTTAATAAAAAATCTCTTTAACTTTTATACCCAATCCTGAAACACACTTTCCACAAAACGTGAAAATAATTGAATGGGTTTCAGGCATATTTCTATATAAAGATGATCTGTTTCACAGTTGACAATAGCCTCCCCTCCACAGACACAAGTACATATTCGAAATAATACAAGGTTAAGAAATCCTCAGTGCTGAAAACAAACGTTATGACAGTTTGCTGGGAAATATTTTACTTTCTTTAATAAAGCTATTGTTCCAGGACTCAGATAAATCCATTTTCCAAGGTGAACAGCTCAGTTTACCAAGGACAGGTAGGGAACACACAGACATCCACATTATTATTCTGACTTTCATGCACATCCTTACTTCCTGAGCATGTCTGCAGGTTACTGAGCAGATCGCTGTCACTTATAAACCTCCTGGAGGACACCTTTCACCTCACAGCAGACTATAAAAGTGTGATTACAAGTTTCTGGGTGTGACATTTTTTTAATAAAAATCTGTATCCTTTGCCAATTAACAACTGCTTGTAAACCTTTGCTACAGTTACCTCCAACACAATCAAGGAAGGAGCTGCTGCATACCTGGACGTAATACATAAATGAAGTTTGATCTGATCTGGACAGGACTAAACAGAAACCGTTGGTCGTTCAGGAGCTGTTTTTTATGAGGCTGACACTGTTTCTTTTCAGATTTTCAGAGAATGTCGACGAAGGATAAATGCAAGAATTTTAGCTCACATGTAGTGAAACAGTAAATCAGTGATTTAAAGCTTTGCACTTGATCCACTTAAGCTAATGCAAGCTTCACAGCGACCTCAATAAAAGTCCAGTGTGCAGGATTTAGAAATGAAGTAAACATTTCAGCTATGTGGATTAATGCAACTTTCATATGATGATTAGACAAACATTTTTTCTTTAAGGCAACAAGTAACGGTGGCATGCACGTTTGCCCAGTGAACTATTAAAAATGTGACTTTTACTTCCATACAAATTCACCTATTTATTTATTGTCCCTTGTATTATATCATTAAATATGCATTTAACACATTGCATATTGGAATTTTTAGTGATATTTGATCAGTTATTTATTTTACTCTGTTTTTTATCCATTTATTTCTAGTCTGTTTTAACCATTATCAATCAATTTCTGGGGGTACCGGTCCATGTCTTTTGTCTGTGCCTTTTTTTATCTATCCCTTGTATATGTCCTGTGATTTTAATGGGGTTTTTTGTATGTGTGTGCATAATTTTTCAGATGCTCTCTTCAAATTGAAGAACAAATCTACCTATGGGTAATGAAAGTCACCTTGAACCTTTAGAATTCGTGGACCTACAGTAAACACATCTACTCCACTACGTCTCTTTGCTCCAGTGCTTTTTCCATGACAGCTTTAGTTCCTTTTCAGACAGTTTCCCATACTCTTCCCTGAACTATAAACCCTCTCCCAATGTCTTGATCTTGAATATTTGTCATAAAGTATATTCATTTATGGGTTTAGAAAGTTCTCATTCCTTCATGAGCAAAATAAAATGAGAGAAACTGGTCTTGATTTAGGTGAAAATATTATTGCCACAGTTTGGAGCTATACTGTTGTCAACGTTGGATGACAACGCTATAAACTTAGGTTGATCTCGTAGAATATGATGCGTTACTAAAGGTTCAATTTCTTATAGTGTATATGTTAGTTGAAATGAGCTCAAGCATAAACATATACAGCAGTAAAACGCAGCATTCATGTTAATGCAGCAGTAATATGATCTTACATATAGTAAAAAACTGACATAGACCAATTTAATGCACAATCAAGTTAAAGAAAATGACATGAATAAGCTATGTTGTGCACTACTGGTAAACTTCCTGATCCAACTTGCCAGATATACCAATGAAATATTACCATGGTGTGATTTTCCATATGTACATGTAGTCTAAAATAATTATGAGTAGTTCATATATGAGTGAGTAATGTCATTTCCAAGGACACTCCAACCGAGCCCATGATTGCCAATGGACACATTGGCTCTTATAGGGATTAAACCTGCGACCTTCTGATTACAGGGCAGCCTCGCTAACCACCAGGCCACCCGGGTGGAGGAAAGAGCAAAAGGAATATTGATTGTCTGCCTCCTGCTGCTTGTATAATTATAGAACAGCTGTTTGGGGCTTTGGATGCCCTACTGGCTACGTAGTAAAACCCAGAGGAGAAATATTACTCATCTGCTCGGAGAGTATGGAGTGATCGGGGTGCTGGGAAGAGGCGTCCAGGAGGAGCTTAAGTGAGGAAGAAGAGGGAAAATGGGAAGAGGAGATAGTAGAAATTATCAGAATTTACTACCGATACAATCGGGAGTTGAGGATTGGGTAAACATGTGGCCTGACAGCTGATAGACAGAATCTGCACAGAGACTGAAACTAAGTGGCTGAGAGGGAGATCAGAGAAAGGCTGTGTGTCTGTGTGGTTGTGGCAGGTTGACAGCGCAAATGGCTGATACTGGGAGAAGAGATAGTGAGTGTGAGATACAGTGTAAAATGGAGAGAGGCTTAGAAATGGACATTACAGGCCTTAGCGAGGGAGACTAGAGACATGAACCCGATTGTGTGGTCACTGTAAGGGGTCGTAAAGCTGGTCGTCACAATACAATCTGAGTATCGAGACTGGTTTCACTTGTGCTTATGTTAAGGGTTTGAGCAAGATGTGGTTATGGTTAGGGTTAAGGTAAGTTGTCTCAAAGTGAATGTAAACTAGGGCTGCACAATGTTGGCAAAATTTGCAATATGGGTGTAGAGCATTGCGATAGCAGTAATGTTGCAACATCTGATAAAATAAATGTACCTTAACAATGTTAAAATGACCCATTTGCCTGCATGCTGAGTCAATTACATACAGTTTAACCCATAAAGACCCAAACAGCCACTGGTGACGTCAGCCATTGACTGAACTAAAATACCTGTTGCTCCACAAGTACAGTCATATCAATATATGGAAATAATTGGTGTAAAATGCAGTTTGTCGCCTTTTGATCGTCATCAAATATGGCCCATTTGGGCATTTCACAGGCTCTGTCATTACCATGGAAACACGATCATGTTCTACACAATTGATTCACCAGTAAAACACATGGAGCTGGATCAATGAAAGTGGACTTGTTTTATGTTCACATACAACTGTGTAAATGACATGGATGTATTTTACAATAACAACCATGTATTAGCTTTAACAAATCACTATTCCATTGTCTAGCTGGTTTAGTAAATACTGCATATAATAATAGCATCTGAAAATATAATTGTTCTGGCATTATCTAAAATATTCACATCTGTTCAACCTTAATAACAGGTCCAGTTAGAGAAAACCCCTCTGGTACCACATGGCATATAAAACACAGCGTTAATGATAGAAAAAAGCTAAATGACTGCCTGTGTTTGCCAAATGAACATTGCACACCCCATTATCGCATATTGTGCAGCCCTAAAGTAAACCTATGGGAAGTCCCTTTAAAGCAAGAAACTGTACCATGTGCGAGAGTGTATGTGGGGTGGGGGTTGGCCTGGCTCAGAAAAAAATTATGCTCAAAATAACTGGTGTCCATTCTGAACAAGGAACCCAAGTGTTAACCCACTGCTCGGAGCACACAGGAGACTTGTGTTGAGTTATAAACACTGTCCTCCTTTACTGCCCTCATTTATCCAGCACACACATTTATTTTTACCAATCCATCCCAATTCTTAATTGTTAATATCTTTGGATTTTGCAATTCTATTTCACACATTTAAACTGGAACAAATTCAGAGAAAGTAGTATATCGTAGCTCATTGTGATTAAGCAAAATAAGATTAATTAACAAGAAGAAATCAGAACTTAATGAAAAGTATTTACATTACTTACTGATTGACCAGACGCAGAAACTACAGTGTAATATATGTGAACCCTGAGGTGCTGCATAATCCTCACATCATAGAGATAATGGCTCTGCTTAGATCATCATGGAGAGTGGGGGCTGGGGGTAGTGGTGTGTGTGCACTCCCACTGGGGCTTCCACTGTTAGGTTAGCATTACATTTATATTTTAGGTATTAAGCCCGCACTCTCTTGTGTAACTTATTCTGACCAAGTGTGTTCATGGACGACAGACGCCGACACATCTGTTCAAAGACACTCGGGCCAGTGCAGGGCTTGATCCTGTGCCCTTATTGTTACGGCACATGTTGCTAGCTGTGAAGACTGTGTTGGCACGAGGAGAAGGCTCTGGGATTTAACTCAGCCAAGAGGATAAAGGCTAGCGTTGGTATGTCACATATTATTTATTTTCACGTGAAGTGGTTTACAACAGAAACCTCAACAATGAAGGTGCCATTTCAGAATCAAAGTGTCCCTTATGAGATAAAAAAAAATCAATAAAACTAACCAAACAAAATACTTATTTGATGAGCTTCTACGTGTTACAAATGAGATGCAAAATATTTACTGGTCCCATCGTCTTAAATGTGAGGATATGACAAACGTGTCTTCATAGAGTAACTGTAAATGTACATTTGAGTCATGAACTGTCGATTATATAAAAAATGAAGTTGCCAAAATTGTATTAAAGGGGTAATATATTGCTTTTTTAGAATTTAATTATGCATTTCCACACATTTCCCTGTGGTCTACATAAAGTGTAAATGCTCCACTTTATTAATTCAACTCCAAAGGTCCATCTTCAACCCTATTTCTGAATAATGACACCAGAAATGTGGTTTTGAGAGCTGGCCCGTTAAATGCACATGAGCCACTTCAGATCTCACCCCCTCCAGGTTGTTGACTGTTTTAGGTAACCGGCTCATAGTTCTGACATATTTTCAGTTTTTACTACAACCGCTGCTGCTGATAAACAATTATGTCGTACTCGGAAACTTTTTCGTTGGAAGTCTTGACCTTAAATGTGCAAAAGTCATGATGTAAATAGTTATAAAACATAACAAATTAAGTAAGAACAGGTTGTAGAAATCAATTAGATTTTCGCCAGAATTAATATAATAATAGCTTCACAGCACCTGGAGGGTTCAAATTCAAATTGTATGAACTGTTAGGGTCCAATTACACAAATAGATGAACCAAAGACTAATAAAGGTAGGTTTGGCAAAACATGACCCCTCTAAATAGATTAAAATATATATTCAGAATATATATTGATTTAAGATTAGCTAAATGGAATTATTTAAATACTTGGGAAAACACATATTAAAAATCTTAATGTGTAAAAACTTCTCACTTGCCAGTAGGTAATTAGTCATACTTCATGTTATACTCATTTTCAAGTGAAATGGGTGTTTTAGTCCGGAGCTTAAACAGTGAAAGGCAGTGTATGCATGTTGCATACTCATTGGTGGGTAAACGAGTTGCCCCTGGTAGATGTGATGGTTAGTTGTACAGTTTTTCTCCTCCTGACAGTTTATGAGCCCTAACATTGAAATGATGTACTGATAACTAAAATAACTCCTGCTGCTTTAAATAAAACTGATTTATCTAAACTACCAATGAAATAAACAGGCTTTTCACGCCTGTGAATCAGTTGGTCCTCTGTTGTCTCATTACCTGGGCTCATATTTACCTTCATAGGAGTGACTAAGCTGAAGACAAACCTCGCCTTCTGGCTAGATCTCCTCTTTCCCAACCCAAATTTCTCTGCAGAGCATTTCTCACCTCCTAAACATATGCCTCTGAGAAGGAGAGAATAGAGTGTGCGAGCAGTGGCTAGCATTCTAAATGTTGGGAGATTAGCTTGCCATGTCAGCTTAGCATCCACCCAGATTCAGCTTCTGTCACTCTCCTCTCCTCCCCTCCGCCTCCCAGCTACTCAGCAGCCGCGATGTGCTGCATTCTTTCTTAGTTAGCTCCCTTCTCTACTGTACTTCTAAGTGCACTCGAGCAGAGCCCATTTGGGACTGCTGGTTGCCATGGCGCCCGTTCCATCCTTCCCACAGGAACACTACTAGAGCGAGGAGAGTTGATTCTGTGACGGAAGATGTCGGGCCATGAGAAAGTTCAGTGCAGTCTTCTGAATCAAAAACAGTCTATATTTAGTAAAAGCGGGTGGGGCTGGATGTAGGCAGGAGGAAGATGACGTTTGCCGCATTTCCTTTCCTTTTTTTTTTTTTTTTTAAGTGCGATTGTTATACTGTCCCAAGAAGAACTACACTGACAGAACCTCCCAAGAGAGCATCAGGAATGAAGGGAATGCAGTGAAATTGTGCAGAACAGGAAAAACAGTGCACCGTCTGCACGCTCAGTATTAAGCATCATTAGTGTGAAAATGCTTTGCTCCCCATTCCCAGGAAAAGAAAGCACAGAGGGGAGGAAGGGCAACTAACTCTTCCTCTGCTGGAGTTAAATCACCTTAAAGAGTCAATGTCAACACCAAAGTCATATCAGTGCTGTCAAAGGGAAGGTTTAGAAACTCTGTGTGGTGTAGTTGGAAATTACCTCATGTGCTTTTGCAAATACTTCACTTGGCCTGGACTAGACTGAACACCTCGTCGTTGTGACGTTCAGTCATTCACATAATGTATCAGGGGGAAAAAAATGTTAAAAACTGCATCGAATACGAAGCATCAGCAGTGGTTTCGGAGTCAACACTGGCATAATGTAAATGAATTTATGAGAAGAGATTATAAGAATAGCAGAGTTGTAAGAGCCAGGAAGGCAGTGACCATCTAACCCACAGTTGGAGAATTCCTCTGTGTTTTCTCCATACACAGCTCAAGACCTAGCTATTAACAATAGTTACTTCTATCAGCTGAATGTTATCAGTGCTGAGATCCATTGACAGACACAGCACAGTGCAGTGAAGGCAAAACTGTAGAAGCCTCAAAACAAGCACGACTCTACCTCTAATGGGGTAAAAATGTATCAGCGTTCTGCGAAGTTTGTTGAGGAGCAGGCAGTTTTTAGATGATTGCAAGCAATGTTTCTGTGTGTAGTGTACTGATGTGCATGTTCTGGACACAAAAGGGCAAAGAACTGTGAAGTATCACATTGCAAGACCGCTCTAATCACCAGAAGAAAAGACAAGAGGCAGATATAGCACAGGCACAGTACTCTGGGTGCTCAATCAACATCTAAACACTTATTAAAGAGACAGCGCAGGGACACACATGAGCCAGCAGCAGCTTTGAACATCACAGGAAGGTGTAGCAACCACAGTCCAGAACAACAAATGTGCACAACAGGGAGAAAAGCTCAAGGGTGGGGAGATTAGAAAAACATACTCGAAGGGCACCTGTGTGGAACAAGGGCATCCTTCTTGAGGACACGAAACATCACAACACAGCAACCTACAACAGCTGGTGTCAGCTTGGGCACCGCACAGAGGGAGACAACACCAAGTAAAGCGTAAGAAAGAACACAAATATTCACCCAAGTTCTCAAATGGGACTACAACAGGTTCTGAAGACAAATGACACAAAAGCAGAGCACAACATGGAAACAGCGCAAACACTGAGCCTCCTCTGGAGCGCACAGCAACCCACCACAGCGAGGGTAAACACAAAACTGTAGCGCGGCGTTTCCAACTCACCGTGTGGTATCCCCGACCTATAGGCGGCTTTCCGGTGGGGTACGGATCCACGGTGTCGATGATTGTCTGCCTCTCCCCTTTCTGGTTGATCTTCCGAAAGCGCCGGCGGGACTGTCTGTGCGAGGCTTGCCGCTGGAAGTACTCCTCATTTTCATCCATATAGTCCACCTGGAAATGATGGGGAGGGAGGAAGGGAGACAGAGTGGGGAGTGAGTGTCTTCATCTTCATTCACACCCTTCCCAACTCCCTCCGAAAAAACACACACATACAACGCGGTCCCATCAGCCCACCCTGCTACACTCCATCTCCGATTCCTCCTACACCTCCTCCCTGTCTCCTGCTCCACTCATTGCGTAAAAATAGAAGTGTGTGTGGGCTGCACGATGCCGCACACCTACGTCAAAGGGTGCTCACGGTACAAAAAAGAACAAGACGGCCAAAGGTAGAGAGAAACACAAGGCTGAGTAAAGAGAGGCACAGGGGGAGGTTGTAGAAAAACAAAAACTGGAAATAAACAGATTGATTGAGTGAGATAAACAGCGACAGAGCCCGATGGAGTCAAAGAAACTCACAGAAATAGATGCACTGCACTCTGCTTCTGTTAAATGGATTAACCGTGATAAAATTACACGTTAACACAAGATAAAATCCATGTTTCCATTTTTAATGAAGTGGGAGGAGGGAATGAAAACATTCTCAGAAGTGGAAACTGGCACAAAATGCCACTTCAGCATAGCAATCAGTGAAGTCATATTCGAGAGCACATTTTGAAGTAAAGCTGGTTAAATGCTGCTCACGTTGGGAGCGCTCCCTTTTTGTCTGGAGGCTTTGGGTCATGATGGTATGACAAATGTAAGTTTTCTCTTCTTTATTTTGGCCCATTTCTCCTCTTCTCTCACTTTCGCTGCAGCTTCACATTTCACAGCCCTCAGCCTTTGGGATTACACCACTAAAATCTCTCTCTGCCGTACCAACTGCTGCCATGACAACAGCAGGGGAGCTATGTGTGAGTGAGCGCATAAGTGTGATTGTGTGTCTAATTGCAAATGTCTGTGCATAAAAGTGAGTGCATACAGTAAAAACACGTGAGCAGCTTATTTATTTGAAGCTCATCTCTGCTTGATTAAGTGTGAATTTGCACAACTCTGGTTTTTTTGTGATACTAAAAATTACAGGCAGGGAGGTTTAATTCATATTGTATCAATATTCCAGCATCACAAAACTATACTCAATAATTACAAGGCACACTGCTGCTGCTGCTTATTTTTGTATATTACAGTGAAATAGTGAGACCAAAAGTGTCTCGCAGCAGCAGTAACGGTGGCAGAGGCTGTTATTACTTACTGGGGGTTTCTGTGGAGCTGATCGAGCCCCCACATCTAGAACACACATTCATGGACACACAGCAATTATAGCATGCAACAGGGAGATAACTGAGACATGCTGTGGCTGCAGCAGGGCCAACTGGTTATTATTTTACTCTGAGAAGATGCAGGCAAGGTTTGATGTCTTCCTTTAACGTCAACTAAAAGCAAACTTTAGTGATCCTCACAACACAAGAGGTTTAATGTCCAAGTACATGTTAGATTGAACGGGATTTGTGCATTTTATGTGCTTAGCATATGGATATGACATAATCTGCACCAACGTGGTTCAAATTTAACATTATTAAAAAGCCCTTGAATTAATTGAAAGAGTTTAAAAATGCTCCATTGGTTTGTGTGTAATGTCAGTCCACTATGCGTGCACTTGTTTTCTATGTTGCAGAATCCAATAAAAGATGCCTAATCAAAGCTGGCATCTTGACACAAGCACAAATTGCCCATTTGAAAACAAAATGGTCTGTAAAATAGACTTGTTTTTGCCATAGAATGCAGTGCGAGTGTCAAAAAAGGTTTGCATGGGTTTGATCAGTTTGATCATTGTATCACATTAGTTGTTAAAAAGTGCTCTGAAATCCTCCCTAACTCTTACAGATTTTATGGAGTACTTTTAAATCCCGTCACAGACTAGGCTCAGCTGTACATTTCACAGCTCCCCAACCCATGATTCAGTTCTGAGACTCTTCAAATCAAGTAATCAAAATGCTGTAAGAAGTTCTACAGTCCAGCCATAAAACTTTTAATGTCCTGACTCAGATGATTCTGGACAAACTTACCCTAAACATCAGACCAGCTGAGTCAGTACCTCAGTTTAGAAACACCCTTCAAACCACCACTGACATAATATTTACCTCAATTTAGCTCTCGTCTATTGTTTTTACACTACTATTTCCGTACCATAATCCGATATTTTATTTTGTGAAATGCCTTGTAACATGCCACAGAAACCCAAGTAAAACGGAGGTGTAAAATGTTCTTAAAACACAGCTTCTGCTAATGTTTAACTACAGTTTTCATGTATGTCCAGTCTTGTCATCAATCAAAAGAATTATCATGAATAATTGGGGATGGATAATTAATGGCATGAATGCCTTAAATGATTTGAAATTGAATAGATGAGATGTCATGGACATATTAATTTGTCATTGCCATAAACAGCTATTCAGATCCACACAGTCGAGTGTATATACTGTGGCCTTTTTAAGAAGAACCCAACCCACCAGACTGCATCTGTTCAGATCTTCTGGCCTCAGAGGGCCTCTGTTCAACACATGACTGTACTGTGCTGCTACCTCTGCTCGTGCCCCGCAGAGACAGAAATTATTAGTCTTAAACAACTTCGACTGTGAGCCAGCACTTGAGTGGATGTGAAACTGGGTCAGTGTCTCCACCAACCTTGGACTTGAACAACCACGTTCGCTGGAAGGACTCCAGCAAAGACGCACCGTTAAATATCACTATGCTTTAAGGTTGTGATGGAATATCAATGGGAGGCACTTACACAGATTATTCTTCGGCATCACCAGACCTTAAATCTATATGGAGTTCATGTGGGTACACCCATCTCTTACTTTACGGTTTCATCAAAAAAAATTTATTATATAAATAATTGTGACATATTTCTACCAAACTAACATTAGACAACACTAAAGTAGTTTTAAGTGTACAGAAGTGTAGCTGCTTTACAGTAAATCAGCACATTATTTAAATATCAATCATTTGTTCATAACTTCAGTCAACAGTTCTACAAATGTAATTCATGTGTAAGTGACATTAAAGCAGGTTTAGACAATGAGTGATTTGATTGAATTGATAACAGAGAATTTTCTATGCATTCAGTGCTGCTACAAATGCTTCCTTTCAATAAATCTTGCTTTACAGAATAACTCCCGGATCCATTGTAAATCATAGGTCTTGTATTAACAGATATAATCAATGTAAAGCATTTCACCTTAAATTAACAGTAATGAAACTGTGTAAAAAATATATCTAAACAGGTTTGAATCAATTTTATTAACATTTTGTGAGTAAGTGAGTAAGACTGCATGACATTGATTTGTAAGAGTGGGACAAGTGTCTGCCAACTCCGAGGTATGGGGGAAATGTGTGAGGTGCGTGAAGGAAAGGCAGGGAAAACACCTCCATGGGAGGTCCACCCAGCCTCAACCTCAAACTCACAGTGTGGGAACGAGCCACCTGGATCGTCTGGTCAATTCTGGTCTTCAAGGACTGCTGTCCTGCATGTTTTAGATGTTTCCCTCTTTCAGCACACCTGACAGTCATTATCATTTGAATCAGGTGTGTTAGATGAGGATTGGGCACCCCTGGTCTGGACAGCAGAGGCTCTCGAGGCGGGTTGTAGAACCCAGTTGTTTTAGGAATATTAACTTGGATCCACACTCAGCCTTAGGTGATAATAATGCACCATAGCTCTACAAGCCACCAGCCATGTAACAGAATAAAGATGCAGACTGTTCTGAGCCACTGTAGACACATAGCAGTGTTTCTGTCCCATTCATTTTTTTAACAGCAGATTCAGCTATTTATGGCTGAAATTTCATATTTACTTCTTTTCTAATATTTAATCTAATGTTCTAATTATTGACACCAGTATTGGTATATTGCATGTCTGTGGTAGTCAAATAATCAGGTTAGAGTAGGGCTCAAAATTGCACTTTGGGATCACTATCTGAATATAAATTAAATAAATTAATACTGAATCAAATCCATATTGGACCAGATTGAATCAAATCATAAACCAATCGATTCAGGACCTTATGAATGCACAATGCTTAGGAATACATATCAACATTAGATAAAAAAATGAGTATATATCTGCCAGTGAACAATTCGAGAGATGCTGTAGCTTCTCACTCTCTTGTTTCTCTGATTAAACAGGAAATCATCTACCCTTCAACCAATTTTCCAGGTTGTGTGAATGAGTTAGTATGTGTGTGTTTGTATGTTTGAGAGGTAGATGATCCTTTTGCCACTTTCCTGCTAAAAGTCTGAAAAATGGGACTCACCACAATCATCTCTGAAGGTTCCAGGACGATACACTCACATCCGCGTCGTAGGCTGCCTGCGGATCGCTTCCCAAAACTGAAACAAAAGGAATAAAAAAAAAAAAAATTATGTAGATGTAGCATGTCTAACAATAGCTGAGCAGGTGGAGTTATTGTCCTGTTTATTATTCTTGTTCTAGGATGTGTCTGCTTCTTTTGTATCTACCATCTCAGTTTTGACAGGGATGTATAGTCAAGCACACAAAGTTGGTTTGTGTGTCTGTGTGAGCCAATATAAAGGTCTCTGCTGCACATGTTAAATATTCAGCGTGGAATCCCTGTATTAAAATACTCTCCAGAGCAGCACTGAAGGGACAGTTCTTCCATTCAGCTATGAACCCTCCCACCTGATAGGAAACACCCGCTCCTGGAAAAGTCCACTCTCATGACGTCACAGTTCATACAGTATGCCTCGTTCCTACCAAGGGGGGAACCGGGGAATATAAAAAGCAGCAGCGGCAGTCGCAGCAAAGACCGAAATGTCTTAAAGGAAGGCAGCAGCCATGGAAACTAAGCATGAGGACATCCAACTTGTGGGTTTGGTGAAGAATGCAGCCTTTGTCCAGAATCTGATCTCAATGTAGACACACAAGGACATCCTTGTTTGTTATTTTTAACATGGTTTGATTGAGAATGTGACCCACATCTACTTCGCTTTCTGATTGTTTTGCAAGATAAACTCACGAGACTCTGAAAGCACAGACTTTTGTTGAGTTTGTGTACCCGCCTGAATGTTTGCATTATTTAGATCCAGTAGCTTCGCTGTTACACCAGAAGGAGACATTACTTTTTAATTTTTCATGCAGGACAAGATGAAGTACATATATTCAGAAGTTGACATAATTTAATTAACAATTTCGCTATTCCTACTATAGGCTAAGCTCATTGGCTCTACTGTCACTGTCTACAGCACTACTTTTCATGACACTTGGAAGGGTACAGTATGAGCCAAGGACAAATCCTGTACATTTTGGAACACGTCCATAGAAAGGAACAGAGCCTCGAATTGTTTTTCCACTATCTTCAGCAGTGGAAAGCCCCAGAATAATGTAGGAGTTAAGTGAATCCACACCAATACTATCTTTAAAAATCATCTTTGACCACACAAGTGTTTTTGAGCTCCTCTGTGTCCATTCTAACATGCCTGTAATTCATATCACATGACTAGAGAAACTCCTAATGTTACTGGACACAGGAATTATTACAAATAGTTGAACAGCAGCCAGAGACCTTGACAGGATTACTTGATGGTCAAGGCTGATGGTTTGTTAGTGTGGATAATGCAATCTTAAATGAATACCGGTATGTCATATTTCAAAACCAAAATGTATGTGTAAACAGCACAATATAAGAATAACACACTCAATACTAGACTAATTAGAACAAAGACCACTGTAACCATGGCTAACCAGTGGCACCGGTTACAGAAAGGACAGAAGCATGGGTCGTAATCTGTGGTTCGTCTGTGGTCTAATAATATTGTGAGAACAGGGCCTCAGGGTTCACTATGACTGAGATGGAGTGAATACCTCCCAGGGTAAAAGTACCTGAGCACTTGCTGAGAAGTGAGCAGGGAGTGGTGTTGTGTGGCTACCTGCATGAAGGCTGAGGAGAGGGCAGTGTTCATCAGTCATCCAGACAGGTGCAGACCTCCGGCTCAGCATGGTCTAAATGCTTTAGAGCCCTGGGCTTGTGGCTACATGTTGTGGATACAGCGGTGGCTGGTGTGGAAAATAAATAACAGCCACCTGCAAAGACCTAATGAATTTTGACTGAGGCTAGTGAGATACTCGACCTGCCATTTCACCAAAGAGAAAATAATGATTTTTCTGGGGCCTTTTATGTTCTAAAAGTCGATTTAGCTGGCATTGCCGTTCTCTTTCTGTCTTCTTTCACAGACAGGCTTTGTTGGGTTTTGTGTTTTTTACCTCTTTTGTCAGCTGTTCTCTTGTTTCCGTGCTCGTGTGGCAATTTTACTTGACTCCTCTGTCAACTTTCTGATACCTTTAGAACAACAGTCTGACAAATAACTCCACATGAGTCAGAGTTGGCTGCTGAAAAGTGTAAACTGAAATCAAAGAAGCACGACTGAGTGAACCATCCACAGTGAGCTGATTGAAAAAGCCAGTGAGGGGTTAATGCTGATGGTTGCCGTTTGCTTTCCTGGAGCTTTAGTTTAATACGTTTTAACTCCACTTGTATTCCAGATGTACAGAAGCCTGAATTCCACCATTGGTCCAAAGAGCTACAGCATGCAGCACTTACTCAGTAGTTATGCTCCAAGTCTCACATGAAGACAACTCTTGCAACTTTTTTTTTTCCCAGAAAAGATCTGTCAGCTGGGTAGTGCTTCAGAGAACTGAACAGGCCCATTTGATCTGGTTTTACAGACACTTGGAGTCAGTACCAGCTATGATCCACTTGAGCCTCCCTCTACTGTGGAAAAGGGACTAGTGATTCCACCCGTAACCCGCCACAGAACACGTCAGGCCACCAAATGCACAAGAAAGTGACATGTTCAATCATGTTCCTCCATTACATTCCTGACACGAGTAATCCAATCCTCCATTTTACAGGAGGCAAATGCCACTGGCAATGTGAGATATTAAAGAAGGGATTATGGAAGTGGAGAGTGAGGGGGTAGGGTTTTTTTTTCCCCTCCCTCACAAGCATAAAAGTGCACTCTTTAGAGATTAAAGCCCCTATTTCACTATGATTAGTCCTGAGCAAGTATTAAAGTAACAGACCTGTTGTGTGGGTATGGGTGTATGTATATGCATGTATATGTATGTATATATATATATATATATATATATATATATATATATATATATATATATATATATATAAAATGTTTTGCATAAACAACAGCTGGGTGGAATGGAATGTAGTTCTCTCTACAGCTGTCAACATCCTCACACTTTGAAGTTTGACCCTCGCAAATAGCGTTTTTATTACCTCAACTTATGATGCCAACATGTCTAAACAATCTACAGCTCAGAGGACTCCCGCACTATTGTACTGTTTCACTTTTACTTCCTGGCAAATACAGAGTGTTGACTGACAAACCTACAAAACCAGATATGATGATGGGGGAAAAAAATTATGACTAGGTGGCAGATGTAAGCAGCAACTCATTTATAACTGAACAGAATATTACCGTCAAACTCCACTTACATAATACATTGCCGAGGTGTTTTATATAAGTAGTCAAAATAAATGAACTCTACTTAATTAGCCCTTTAGGAAAAATACAACAGAGTGGGAGACATGTATCTACTTGCTGACAAGAAAATAAAGTTGCTTTTTAAGAAGCAGTAAGAAATATTAAATTATGATAATGTACACAGGGAATTTTGCATCTGTTGTGTTTTCCTTTGGTCGATTTGGCATTGTCACAATTTCAGATATGAAAATAGCTTGTGGGTCATGTGTTAACTTTTAACTGTTCATCATTTGAGGTAAGTGGAACCAGGAACCATAATTGCAATATTTAAATCAGGAAACGGTTCCAAAGATCATATGTAAACCTTGTAATATGTAATAATAAAAATGGCCTGTAAACCATTCAACACATGGGTGACGCTGCCAAAGTTCAGGTAAACGGTGGATTGAAAATAAATATATTTCCTGATACAAATTTTATATAGTGAATTCCTAATGTAAAAGACCATTCATTGACAAACAATACTATTTACTTTTTATATTGTACAGCTTTATTTTACATAGAATATCTCTCACATCCAAGCTACATTTGTGTTGGGACTGATAAATCTACAGCTCACTTTTTACTGAACTGGGACCTAAACTGGGATCCAACTAAACACAGAAAACCAAGTGATAAAAGCAAAGGCAGATGTGTCACTGTTTTCATTTAATTTTAGAAGTTGGGTGTCTGTATAATTAACTCCAATCTGGAAAGAAGTTCCCAGACTTTTTAAACTGTGGGATTCAGACAATTCAGCTTGTATCTCATTTTCAAATTAAACCCTCAAGCCCTCTCTCAGTTGACTGACTGACGTCGCCCCTGCCTCAGTAGCCTCGCACCCCCCTGTTATACAACAAGCCCGAGTGTCTGGAATGTCATTCCACATGCATCACCAGCCTTTCTCTCTGCAAGCCTGGCAGCCCACCACCAAAGCCTCAGATCCACTGTGCCGTCTGACTGAACCAATGCAATCCCTAATCTGCAGCCTTGGTGTGGGCTGGAGGAGGGTGGACGTCTGTGTGTGGTGGTGGGCTCTCCTCTGTGTTAAGCCATTTAACCGAGTAAGTGGTGAGAGGGCACACAGGTTTTCTTAACACACCAGACTCTTAGGAAGGACAAAGATTAAACCCCCTGTTATGCAAGACTTGAGACCCGGCGGACAGGAGGAGGGAGCAGAGTGGGAGTCTAAGGAATGATTGGCCATGACTGTTAAGTCAATAAAAACAGCATCCGGACTTGAATGGTTTACCAACATCCCCTCAGAGCTGCAGCTGGCCACCTCTCACCTTGCAAACAAACAGAATTCCTGGGAGTAATGGCATGGCTACACCACACACATACCCGAACCTTTGCCCTGCCACTTCTGAAATAGAAGCTCAAAGGGCTGCCAAGAATCTGTGATTGACTCGTGACTTTCGCCTCCTAAAATACAAATTTACCGACACTGTAATGGTGAAGAGTAAAGGGTATGGGGGCAGACTTTTAGAAACACAACAGACTAGCCTCTTCCAACTTTTCTCAAAAGCATCAGTCAATCATCCACGTCTCTATCATCCAAGTCTAGCATATTCTTTCCACAGCGGGGCTCCATCTTTGTTTTGGTTTCAAAGTTGCCAAACTTGTGTCTAGCTCCTGAACATGCAGCTCACACACCCCTTTTACTGGCAGCACACGCCACACACTGACAATCCAAAATAACATCAAAGCCATGCTTCACATTCCAGACTTGAAGTTTTTACTCAAACCAGCTCCTGAGTTGGAGGCAAGACAGATTTTTCAATTCCGACCAAAAACACTGGCGTGTCTGCGCCTGGAACACACTCGTCTCTTTTATTAGGTTGAAGGAGTTAAGTGCTGATAAACTCAGGACACTTACCACTAGTGCTTCAAACTGCTCCAAGAGTGACACTGCCACCTGAGATAAGATGAGACGATCCTCCCTCTAAAATATCCCTCCACTGTTAGTCCACAGTACGTCCAAGCGTGTTTCGAGTCCAGACATTTTGGTTCGACTGCAGTATATTGTCCTGCCAACCCAGCCCAGTGCTTCTGTCTGAGATCTGTGTGTCAGAATGAGTCTGTGTGGTTGTGAGAGTGTGCGTGGATCAGCCTCTGTCCAATGGCTCTGCCCCTTTCTCGCTGTCTCCCTCCCTCAAATGCGGTGTGGTGACTACAGCCAGCATTCCAGCGTACGACTCACTTCCTGCTACACAGTTACAACTAACTGAAAGGGTGGGGTGTGTGTGTGCATATGAGTGTGCATGTATCATGGAGGGGTGCTGCGGACCAGGCAGATGTCACTAAATAATACAACCAATTAAAAATCAATCTTCAATAAGTCAGGTTGACAATTTACAAATCAGTCAGTCATAACTGTTTTAGTGGGTTGATTTAATGAGTAAAAACATTGAGTTGTTGACTTAATTTGTTGGATTTAATGATCATTATTTACATTTTTAGTTTTTTTTTTTTTTTTAGTTACATAGAGGTTTGCTGTATCTATATATACACAAATGTATTCCATGAGCCATGTGTTTATGTATTAAAATAATTTAATGCTATATTCCTACTGACATTATACACAGTCATTGTAAATTCCTATAGAGGGAAGCACTGTGTTGGCATATAATCAGCTATTTATTAGCAGTTACTTTGCTAAAACTGTCATAACTGGTTTTAATTATTTCAGAAATTACTTTAAACATTTTAATAATTTTTTTTGTTACTTTTCTAATTCTAATTTTGTAGTCCTATAATAAAGCCAACACATTCTAAAATGATAAACATTAGCTTAAACACTATCTACAGTATTATATATTACTATATTTCAGGACTGATATAAACCTGAAACAATTATTATTAGGTTAATTGACAGCTTAACACATCAGCTTTGGCCCTGGTCTGAATATAAAGCTGTAATGCACAGCTAATGTGGACTGTGGAATATGGAGGATTAGACAAAATAAAAACCTACACAAAATAACTAGCAATGCTGATATTTAATTGCGCAAGTTAGTCTTAGAGTATTAGTGTTGGATTTCCACAAGTGTTGGATTTCCACAAAAAGAGCTACAAATGGTCAAACTAAACTTCCACTTTTAGCCTATAAAATATATCAAGATCACAAAAACAGGAATCTAACAGTACCATAATGCATCACAGTATTTGTAATGCCAACTAAAGTACATGATTGTGTGTACTATGTGTGGCTAGTAAACAATAACTGGTGGAGAAATTAATGGGTGTCGAAATCTAGTTTTCTCTGAATGTCTGGCATTAAATCACAATCAATGGTTAACTGTTACGTATATTTAAGTATTTTGATGTAAAATCACCTGAGGTCTGGTTGTTTACGGTAGTCAACGTTAATAGGTTGATTGCTACTACTTGTGCTAATACTTTCTGTAATACCAGCAGATTAGTATAAAAGAAAAACAATAGTTCTCGGCATTTGCAGAATCTGCTTAAATGATCTGACGTGTTTACATTTCTACTGGAATCTGATAAAAAATAATGTATTTTCCATGTAAAATTTTGGTTTCAAAATAACAATTTTCAGTAAATGTTAATGACACTTCAATGTAGTGAGGTTTCACAAAATTTGAGTCATTTTTCCAGAAAAATACGATCTCTATCTATGTAACCACAGATGAACTGATTGGTGAGTCAGTTTTTCATTTACAGTCATGAATCTGCCTCGATCACCGTTGGCCGTCAAAAGAATGATATGAGCTCCACTGACCTTTTCCACAGGAGTTCACACTGACAAAAATGATGAGGCCGACACTCCTCTGTGCTGATACTGCTATGATTCTTTTAGAATTGTTGCTTGAGCAGCCAGTATGAGAGAACAGTTGTGCATGACCAGAGATAACTTGTAATAGGATTCAACTGGTATTGATAGTAAGCAACCTAATGCAGCAGGGGAAGTGGAACTAACCAGGGTCACTCAAGTGTAAATACAAGTGGAAGTAGGTGGTTTCAGGCTGTGAGATATTGCTTAAACTGTATCTAAAAATATTTCATTCATCTGACTGTTATTAACTTATTCAGAAATAGAATAAACACCAACAAACATAAAAAAAAATAATCACCATATAAGTGGGGTGTTTTAAATAAATATGTTCTAGACATTTGGATGTCTGAAAGCTGTATAACCCATTTAACATGTTGTATGTCATGCTGTATTTGATTTCCTGCTGTCCTGTGTTAAAGACTGAGAGGCACAGAGCAGCAGATTCTTCACTTAATGACTGAGTCATTCATCTTCCTCTGGATCACATCTCACTACAGCTACCAGGGAGTGGAGAGACAAACACTGGGGGAATGATGGAGGCGTATCAAGTTTTCAACCTTGCTGCCAGGGTAGATATAAAGAGCCATTTCTGGGCAGGGCCTGTCTGAAACCCAATTCACCACATCTTTAAAAGCTTCAGGAAGTCCCGCTGGACTTTATGCATTTCCTCGTGTCATAATCAATTTCCCCTTTGAGCTATTTAACCCTCAACATTTGTCCTCTTTGTATACAAGGTGGGGAAGTCTTAAAAACTCACTCTGAAGTGATAAAATAATACATTGGGTTTAAAATATTTGAAAAGAGGAGAAGAGCCTAAAAATAAACAACTGGTAGGTCAGTAGATAGCTAGCTATATAAACAGATATATACTTTATTGATCCCTTACAGGAAATTAAAATGCAGAAATATTCTGATAATAGGCATACGGTTGTCATAATACTGCCATATAAACCATTTCTTCTCTTTTCCTTTTCAGGAATGAAAAAGTTAGACTATTGTTCACTTTCTGACTAACACAGAAATCCTTGAAACATGCAAGAAAAACATGTCAATTTAAAATGTCTACTTGTCACTTGGGAAATAACTTACTTGAGTTCCCCAAAAGTTATGCCATTCACTAAGCAGTACAAGTTGATGTACTTCATCAAATTAGTTATTAGAATATTTTGGCATACATGTTTCAGTAATTCTGTAATTTGATCGCAAATACTGAAAACAATTGTTTCTCATGAAAAGTTGATTAAGCAACACTGGAGATAAAACAGCATGAAGCTAATCATGTGGTGTTGGTCTAAGTCAGCATGGTTCAAAGTTAGTCATGATTTAAAGAAAACAGCTGATGTGAAATATAAAGATAAAAAAAAAACCACAATCCACCACCCACAATATCCCCTTTCCAATAGGAACCCTGGGAAAATGAGGGGAGTGTGTACTGAGAGATGAATACTATAAGTATTTCACATATGAAGCAGACCACATTGCGAGTCTAGTTGACAACAGCTACAAACAAAGGTATTGTACAGTCACAGAAAAAATATTAGACCGCCCTTGTTTACTTCAATTTCTTGTTCATTTTTCATTCATTTTCTGGTACAACTAAAGGTACATTTGTTTGGACAAGTATAATGATAACAATAAAAATAGGTCATAAGGGCATGATTATATTATTAATGACCATGCCAGCTCATTTCAGAGCTGATATCTGTCCATTTTCCATGCTTGTCTTGATAACAATCTAAATCACATAAATTCTTATATGAATATGGTACTGTACTGCCAAAATACATGCTTTTAAGCATTCCATGTTTGCTTTAGTCACATGATACACACAGGAGTCAGTATTTGATTGCATAACCATTGTTTGTGATGACTTTTGATGGTTTTGTGACTGTGTATAAAGTTGGAGCAATTAAAAGCCAAAATGGCTCAACCTCCACTGATTGGCTGTGGAAAATGTTTTTCATTAAGACTTCGGTCAAAGTCACACTACATATTCATAGATATGTATGTAGCCTGTATAGTTACAAAGAGTTACTTTTTGCATCACATAGTTCTTGCATTCAATTCTGTTGTTGCCTTGACTGTTGAATGTCCCACTTGAGATAAGACAGAGAAAGCTGGAAACCCGTGATTGGCATTTCTGCCCGTCTCAGCTCCTCTGGTGCCCATGGGTCGGCCGCAGGGTCATCAGCCACGAACCACCATTCTCAGATGTTTTGCCCATTTAATCCTAGGACATCTCCTGGTGGCAGGGTAGTGACATCTCCCCGTCACCCCCTGCAGCTGGCACCTGTTACCTGTAACCTGTGGCTGCTTTTGAGGTTAGCTGTTCTTTCCCCAACACCTGTCCTTCCTTCTGAGCCAGAAACTGATGAATAAAGTCCACTTTAATCTCATGTAATGTAATCTAACCTATTCCTATTTGCACAATTTGGACAATGTGTGTAGATTTCATTATTTGTGTTTCAACTTTGTTATTGAGTTATTTCATGTTTATAAAAAAAAAACAAAAAAAAAACAACAGGTGATTGTCAGTGGAGATCATCAATCACAGTCCAGAAACCTTCAGACATTCATTCAGCGATCAATTGGGGGAAAAGGTGGCAGCTTAGATGTGACAGAGCATTTGTAACTGTTGCTCCAAACCTCTGGAATGAGTTGCCACTAAGTGTAAGACTCTTCTCTCTCAATTTTTAAATAGCTGTGAAAATGCATTATTTCGCTTTGGCTTTTAACTTGTTTGGCATCTGCAAACACTGAGCTGACATGAACCTGTGTCATTTGTTATTGTGTGTTTTTAACTTATTTTCCTCATGTTTTGTGTACAGCACTTTGGCTTCCCCTGTGGATCTTTTTAAATGTGCTATATAAATAAAGTTGATTGATTGATTGATTGATTGAAAAGCCAACCAGTGCACTTGACTTCCATGTGTCAACTGATTCTAAAGTCACATCCCTCTGGCAACGGAAACTCCTGTGACCCCTGGATATAGGTTAATTTTTCCATCTCTGTATACCGCCTTTTATCCGGGCAGATCACACGGGTGCAATCGAGCAAATGAGAGGAAGGGACATGACAACAAACCCGCTTTGGTGCGAGCTTCAGGCTGGACTGATGGTCGAGTGTCTTTGCAGGATTTCTCCATTCGCTGCCTGCCAAGACTCTAGATTACAGTGAAGACGGGATAATGTCCAGAGCCACTTGTCCACACATTACATGTACACTGGTGGGAGAAAACACTATGGGATGCCGTTGTCCTCTTCTATTATTGCCTGTTGTTTCGTGGTTGATTAAGCCGTTTATATCTCCATAGCAGTGACAAGGCGGATTACTGGTGAAGTTTTTAGAGAGGTAAGTAATTCAGATTCGTGCTGCTCTCTGTGTGGTTTGCGCCTTCTATAAAATGCAGTGCACTTGACAGAAACACGATGACGGTCTTCCACGGCATGGGTGGCATCGCTGTAAATGATGGAGCTAATTATAAAGCCTATACAGCCTCATACAGACGAGTGAATCCCTTTGCAGGCTTCTTTACAACATATGCTTACTAAACATTCTCAGAGCCCTCTCCTCCCCAGCGACTGCGGTCGGGCATTAACTTTAATCTGACAATACCTGCAAATCCCACTACAGTGTCTCTCTCTCTCTCTCTCACACACACACACACACACACACACACACACTTTTCACCTTGGCGCTACTGAAAAGGTTACATTTAAGAGGGGCGAGGGTTTTTGGTGTGTGTCCGATTTCCGTTTTAAATGCCTCCCACGTCTGCGTGAATCCCAGGAATGGCCGAGTGCGACCCCCGCTACTCTGTGGGGACAGTTCTGCTCCACGGCCCAGAGCTCTCAGTGGCCGTAGGTGCGCGTTACACAACTATAATGGATAAAAAAGCTCATTGTTTTCTGGACGCCCCCACAGAGATGGTTCATGTAACAGATCCACTTGTGAAATCGCAGCTTTTTAACATTTGGATCTTGGCTGCAGAGGTGGTGATCACTGCTGTGAGCTAATGGCTGAGTGCTTGAGAGGGGAAATGTATCTCTTCAAAAACATCCTCAAAAGCATCTTATGTAATGACTTTTTCCTCCAATCACTGTTTAGGTTGTTATTTTATTTGATTGTAATTAGATATTGCAATTGTAACAAATAAAGGTTTATTTGTTCTGTCTTTATTTTGTATTCTAATATTACTGATGCTATTAAATAGGATTGGAATGGAAGCACAAAAGAAATATCAAGTAGAATCTCTATTGGTGATATAAAGAGTATATTTTGCAGATTTCTCTATCATTGATTTACACCCTTGATGAAAAACATGGTCTTTCTCTCTTCACTCTTGAAAAACCCAGATATTTGTCACAGAAAAAACCCTCAATTGTCAAATACAGGCTAAAAGATTGAAGGTGACTAAAGTTTGACATAAGACCATTATAATATTGACTTCAATGGAAGCTGATGGACTCAAGTTTTACAGGAGCTCAACTTTGTATTCACGCCACCATTTTGTCTATTACATGGAATGTTCCACAGAGCATCATCAGTAGCATTGTAGTGTTGTTCTTTAGGCAAGAACTCAATTTTAGCCACACTGATGAACAATTTTACATACTTTTTCATCAGAATCTGGTTAATCTCATTACCATTCGGCCGTCCCCTTCTTTTTTTTCTTTTCCTATTCCAGACTCATCCCTGTGACAGCTTTGTTTGCACGACAACAGCATCAGCAACTGCAAGACAGTTGCTGATGTCATGTCTGGTGTCTTGCAGTTCAACACTTAAAAGACCATCTTGGGAGGTGTGGATCTTGTCTAATGTAGAGTTAATACAAACTCTGTGTGCTTGTTAACTACATGGCAAGTACTTAAGCTTAGAGAAGCAGCGAGAAAAAGCTGGAACTATCAGGACTTTCAGTTACAATACCATGTAATTGAAAAATTACATCAGTCGTACAAAATTGGAGCCAGAAACATGAGAATTCAATATGCTCTTATTTTGTCCAGTGGTTGGAAAATTGGACGAGTGGTGAATACTTTGAATAAATCTGTCTAGAAAGACTTCTGCAACAAATGTTAGAAATTGTCCCTTTACTGACAGCGAAGGTCTTTCAGTGATGAGCGATTTCGGCATTAAATCGAGTATTTATTTGAAAGGAAGTTACTCTTTTGTAAAAGAAAATAAAAGCAGGTGCCACCCTTTTAACTTTTTTATAATAACAGTGGAGAAGACAAAAGGAACCACTACCATTTACTATCCTGATAAGTGGGTACGCATCTGTAATAAGGGGCAAAACGTTAATTTAACTCTCTCCTGGTAGTCGAGGATTGGCATTTACAAACGCGGAAAAAATTATGAGACCATCACAAGTCATCAAACACAATGGTTATGCAATGAAGTACTAACTACTGTGTATCTCATGTGACTAAAAGACACAGAAACAAAAACATGGAATGTCTAAAAGGACTGGTTTTGTCAGTACAATGCCATAGATATTGACGTAAGATCTTAAGTGATTTTGGTTATTATCAAGAAAACATAGAATGGATAGATATCACCTCTGAAATGAAACTCTTATGCACTATTTTGGTTATTATATTTGTTCAAACAAATATAATAAACTATTTTTTTTTCTTATTTCTTCATTTTAGCTGCTCTGAATTCCATCTCAAAGTGTCCTGAACCACCATGGCTGATGAACCTTACCTGCTTCTGGGCAGAAACATGGATTCCTTAATGAAGACGGAACCGGACAACAGGATGTACCAACAGCTTCCAATGTCATCGGGGCTGAGGAAACAGATAGAGAAAAATGATCAGCAAAAAAAAAATGGTCAGCTTTATCAACTCATCAACGTAGTCGACTGGTTCAAAATCGAGGAAAAAATAAATAAATTGGGAGCTACCAAAAAAGAGCACTGGGCCCTTATGGGTTAAGATGATTTTGACATAAGCATAAGCAAAAAAATCCACTACTCAAAACACACACACACAAAAATACATGAACAGGCAGAAATAACATTTTCAGATGCATCTATATCGATTATTTTTTTCGACATGTTGCTTTGAATTGTACTAAAGCACTAAGAAACAGCTCGCTGCACTAAATAAAGATCAGAGCTTTAAAAAGAAAAAGAAAGCAAAAAGATAAGAAGTAGCATCACGCTGGAGAGAGAGAACTATGAATGAACCGAGGAATCATTTCTCATCCTCCCACACTCTTAAAACACAGACGTGGAAGTCGGGCATTGTAAGACGATGTAAACTCAAAGTGACCCCTGGATGATGCAGCAGGCTGTCAAGTCTTTACAACATGACTGGTAAACAAACATGCACCACGCAAATTACACTTCTGGCAATTTCATTTTGTTTTTTTTCTTTTTCCAGGTTTTTAAATGAAATGAGAAACAAATCAAGAGTCGGGGACTTATTAGCAAACATCAAAAAGAGAAGAGGATTAAAGTCTTGGGATAAAGAACTCGCTGAACGTATATTTTAGATCGAACTACAGCGGGCGGTTTTAATAAGCAATGATGTTAATTTAAGCGATACTGCACATTTTCTTGTTGCATTATTTTGCTTCCTCATCCACACCGCTTATCCGTGGTTCTTCATGGTTACCCGTGGGATTGCACGGATAATCTCTCAAGGCTGAGATGCACTGAAACTTCTGTGTTTGGTACATGCAGGATTATTGAAGAGGCCATGCATGTTAACCTACAGAGTATGTAAACAAATGCAGAAAAAGAGGGGATAAAAGTATTAATACTGGGTTTCACGTGCGGGCAGCTGGCAAGAAGGCTTGAAGGACACAGTGGCGTACATGATCTTTGTGCAGGTCAGCTCATACAACTCAGAGAAAACAGCTGTTGTACGAAAGTTCAACTGTGAGATCTGACTTTTCCCCAGATTTGTGTAAATCTGCTGTAAATCTGGGTGCATTTTTCCTGAAATTTAAACAGTGGCCGTTTATGTTCTCAGGTTTAACATATGAATTTAATACTAAACGCAGCCTTCTGACAGTAAAGAGGAAGCATAAATCAAATAAAGGAAGTATTCTCATGCCATGTGACACTGATCGCATCTCTCTCCTGTGCTGGGAATTTGACAAGAACATGACACGTTCACGTTTTGGCAGTGGACACAAGAACACCAGCCAGTAAAGACAACCATGTTAAGATAGATCTAACCAAAAAACATAAGAAAGACAACCAACATTTAACATTCAACACTGATGTGAAAACCTTGCCTGTGGCGCAATGT
Organism: Siphamia tubifer; assembly: GCA_020466265.1. Classification (NCBI taxonomy): domain Eukaryota; kingdom Metazoa; phylum Chordata; class Actinopteri; order Kurtiformes; family Apogonidae; genus Siphamia; species Siphamia tubifer. The sequence continues at coordinate 12,634,054 of CM035792.1, read as the reverse complement.
TCATGTGATCTTTGTCTAGTTCAGAAGTGAAATGGAACATGGCATATGGTGTTCACCGTTTTGAAACAAACATGATGCATTATTGCCACAGTTTAGTACCTTAATTTCTTATTCCAGAGTCCTGATTATACCTGAACATTGTGGAAAAACTCACTTCGAGGGTATTTTGACAGATAAGATTTAAATGAGGATGTTAAATTTTGCATTTCATTCCCACCGAGAAAAAAAAGATAAAACTCACAATGATGTATGACTAAACATTCACGTTCCTTTATGGCTGCAGAATAAGATTAGTAGAACTGGGCTGGCTCTGTAGCACCACGATTACTCATTTAAAATGGGAAGTTGAGACATATTTTTATCAAAACATCGCAGCTCCTGCTACTGGATATTTACAGTTCAAATGCCTAGGCTACATCTCAGCATGACTAATAATAAAGTAAAATTACATGATACAGTTGGGGGAAAAGGTTTTTGGACACCCCATGCATTTTTAATATATTACATTAAGAATCCTTCTTCATCTATTGAACTTTACTAAGGAGTGTTTGCTTCTCCAAACACACACACTCCTTTCTGCAGGTGCAGTGATCTATCACAAGTCAAAACCGGATGTTTCAGTAGATGATAGAACCGCACGATATATCGTTAAAAAACTGATCTCGGTTCACACCTACACACGATTCGCTTTAACTTCGCAATTAAAAATATTACATATAACTGTTAAGTATGTTTCAAGTGGTATTTAGATCTTAAGGAGCTAATTTTAGGTTCAAATATTTTGAAATGAAAAATATCCAAAACTACTGTGTCATGGATGGACAAAAAAATACATATGTTTTTTGTTTTTGTTTTTTTTGCAAGAATTACAAAATTCTCAAAAGTGAAGTTCCTCTGACGTGTACTCAATGTATACCTTAAATGCACCATTTTAGAAGATTTTTTTTGTCATACCTAAATGGAAAAAATGGTAGTGTCACGCATGGACAGGTAAATATCAAACAAAATATTTTTTTATTTCAATTATCAATATATAATTTTTTTTACAATATTTATGACATACAAAGATTAACACTATATTCAAATGTATTTGCATAGATATGCATATACATTGATTTTAAACACTATGATTAGAATATGACAAATAATATAATAGTCAAATATCAATGTATTTGGAATACATTTTGTTTCCAATAGAATTTAGTTTCCAAATTTAACCCAGAGTGACAGCACAAAATTTTGTAACTTTCCAAACATTCACATCAGAAAATTCCTCAAAAAAAAAAAAACAATCCACAAATCTTGTCTAACACATTTTCCTGAGAATGTAAGAAAGTACCTCCCCAAAAACACAAGTTTGGTGCAGATCATTGTAATACTTTTTATTTGACCAGATGTTAATCTTCTCTTGACAGCATTATTCACTGTGTAATTATATTAACACGTGCATGAGATGAAAACCTATAAACTTTTTCACAATCACATATATTTCGTCGTTATCACACTTTGCATTAATAAATTTTAAAACATTATGAAAAGGTGAATTATCCGCCAGCATTACCATAAGTGTCACTGATAAAACCTCACATCAAGACACAAAAGCTCAAATTCTAACCGTGAAAGAAAAACATCATAAGCTTACTCATCAGGCTGAAATTAGACCCTGTACTTGAAGGTGTTGTGCTGTTGATAAGGCAGCATTTTGTGTGATTATTGGCGAGCGCTTTCACTTGGTCTGAGTGAGACATCTAATTGAAACCCTAGTGATGTTGGAGGTGGGGGTGGGGGAGGAATAACAGGGGGAATTAATGACTATCCTGACATAAGCAAGGTGGACCTGGTTTTTGCTTACAGAAACGTCAGGGATGGATGCACAAATAAGACACCGCCTACACTCAGACACATATATTCACACTTAACATCACATGTGCTGACAGAGTTTTTTAAGAACAAAGTCTTGCCCCTCCTTCCTCCTCCTCTGCACACGTTGCCTGCAGAGCTAATGAGGCTGTAGAGAGCACACCCTACTGACACAGTGCAAACCCCCTCCCCTCTGCATCCAGAAGCACCCCCCCCCCCCCCCCCCCCACGAAACGATTCATCTGACGCCCACCACACTCGCTTCATCCTCTCTTCCTTGTACCCTGAGACGACACGACTGAAATGTTCAATTATTAATTACTGGCACACAGATGCATTGAGCGAGGGGAGCCCCACATATGGAGGAGGAGAATATTCAACACCATAAAAAGGGGAAGAAAAAAAAAAGAAAGAAAAAAAAAAAGTGGGGGATCGGAGGCTCTTCTGTGCCACAACAGCTTGACTGAACTGGGTCAGGCGTGCTCGTCAAACGCTGAACATCATCAACCAAAACCCCCACGGAAGCTTTTAACAGCAGGAAATAAGGTTATACGAGTGTCATGGAGGTGATGGACGGGGTTTCATTGGCAGAGAAAGGGTAATTACAGTGTTATGAGGTTTGATTCTTTAGAAGTGGAGCATTTATGAATGAAATTTGGCCACCTGTGAATTCATTTTAGGCTCGGGCGATGTCATTATTACGGCCATTATTGTGACTTAGTCTTGCAGCACATACTTTATAATGAGATATGGCTTTCTCTTTGTCTCCTAGGGGTTTATTTTCTTTACACCGTCAACCAAATCCGAAACGGTTTCAATATTTTCCGTTGTAGTCACTAAAACATCATTTGCACTCATAGTATTTGTTTTGTTTTAGCGCTTAAAGGAGTGATTATTTTGCTTCTTTAAATGGAATTATTTTAAAACAGTTCCCTGTGATGTACATAAACTAGAAACACAATGTTCAGGTCTGAATTGTTGATTAATTCAACTCCACAGGTCCATGTTCAACCCGATTTCTGAGTAATGACATCAGAAAGGTAGTTTCAAGTGCTGGCCCTTTAAATGCAAATGAGCCATTTACACATATACATTATAAACAAGCTTCTACAACCACTTTCATTTATAGAGCTACTGGTCATTTTATTAGTTTTATTGGTGCCACTGAATGGGTCCAAATGGGTCACATCTGTGTTGCTGTTGATTAAGTCTTCCATATCATTTTTGCCTTGTTGGACCTTTTACGAATAATTTACAACAACAAATTTTGAATCAGAGCCAAAAATCATCCTTTAAATTAGGAGAAGAAAAAAAACAGCATCAATGTTCTGATATTTTTTTGTGATGGGTAGTCGTGTGAATATGTTCATCATGAATATATTTCTGGCTCTGACTAGCATTAAATGTTCACCTTAAAAATGCATAAGTTTTACTACCTTTTATTGATTAGTAAACCCAATATTATCCAGTGATTAAGTGAACTGTTGGTTGTGCTTGGACTGACAGTATGTTGGGATGTCTGTTCTCTGACAAAAGGGATTTCACCATGGAGATGTTGAGAAAAGAGTCCCTCATATCTAAACAACCTCCCAAAAATAAAAGCATTTTAAGTTGTCATTGTTGTGCTTTCACCATTAAACTCTCTAGAGGATCTCAGTGTTCTAATGCGGTGGTGACATTGTGAAACGAAGAATTCACATTCAATTGTTCGCAAACACAAGCTAAAATAAAAGCCATTGAGTGGGTGGAAGATGACAGAGATTCTTCTGTTTAATGTGAACTATTTGCACACATTGAAGAATATGACCAGCAATTTGTGGATTTTGAACAATACTGAAACGCTTGGAGAGTTTCCTTGTTCTATGACAGAGACAGTCCACTGCATTTCTGTCATTGTCTGTTTTCTTTAATTCCAGCTGAATAGAGCTGGACCAGATCCTGTCACATAAGTACAGCTCTCCAAGGTGTTCAGTTCCTGCTGCACAGCAGAGGCCCCGAACATGCGGCCCGGGGACCAAATCCAGCCTGCCAAAGGGTCTGGCCTGGCCCGTGGGAGGAATTCCAATAACACAGAAACTATTAAATTCAGGTTCCAGCAGAATTTAACATCAAATCAGTGACATTCTATCATAATAACCTATAAATACTCACAACTCCAATTATTTCCTCCTTGTAAGTGTAAACATTTTCATGTGATTTTACTGTATTTACACTACAACAAACTATCAGTTCAGAAAAACATACATATCTTGAACAAATGTGAAGATTTTGAATGTATGAAGTGCAAGTTTACCAATATGTTGCCAGTTATTAAATGTTTTCTATATTTCTTAATCCACTGTGATCTCTAAATTGTAATGTACATATGTAAATGATATCTTGTCTCATCATCTGAACCCGCTTTATCCGCACTAGGGTCACAGGGTCTGTGGAGGCCTAATCCAGCTGCAGTGGGCAAAGGTGAGGTACACCCTGAATGAGTCTCTGGTTCATCGCAGGACATATTTAGACAAACACTCACTCTCACATTCACACCTAAGGGGCATTTTAAATTAACCAATTAACCTATCAGTGCATGTCTTTGGATGGAGGAAGGAAACCGGAGTACCCAGAGAAAACCCACACAGACACGGGACGAACACTCTCTGAGTGTTCGTCCCGAAAGGTCTGGTGTGGGATTCGAACCAGGGTCCTTCTTGCTGTGAGGCAACGAGTGCTAACCACTGCACCCATAAATGACACATAATATTGTTATTGTTAAAATTGCATTTAATTTTCTTCGGAAGTTTTGATTTCCATGTTATTCACATCATTTTAGAGGATAGTTGGTAGATGTAAACATTTTTATAGCATAATTTCCCTGTTTTCCCCCCACTCTAAAACATAGAAAAAAATGACATTATTTATATATTATTATGTCATTATTTCACTGGTCCCGCCCACTTCAGATCAAATTTTGCTAAATGTGGCCCCTGAACTAAAATGAGCTTGACACCCGTTGCTGTACAGTATGGGTAGTATAATTAAACACGCTCCTCGGTATGTGATGACTTTTTCAGTTTCATCTCCCAGTGCTTTTTATCCATTGACCCTGCTGTGAGGTTTGCAGAGGCCAACAGCTTCACAGTATCACGTGGACTCAGAGCAGAGTGAGGGAGACGATTTTCCGACAGCTGCATAGGATTTAAACCTCAGCCGGGGGTTAAAATATCGCCGTCAGCAAACTGGTCTTATTTAGTATTGTCATGATACATTAATACTAATCCACGCCAATAGCTAAAAAAGTCCAGGCCAACAAGGAAGTATGGTGTACAGTAAATCAAGGCAGGCTCCCATGCCCGACTGTCACTCTGGTTTCTCGACACGTCTGTCAGATAGTAGTTTCTGTTTATCTGCATCTGGTTTTACTCAATGGCTTGTTTTGTGAAGTAAGATTTGGTGCGTGACTCTTTCACACTGTGACTTGTGTTGATTCAGATCAACAATGTCACTAAAGCATCCTGAGGTTGATGGTGAAACTCGATATGGGCAACACTGGATTGTTTTCAAGGCTACAGGAAGTGAAGACATAATCCGATTCAAAGCTACTTATTTTATACCATATATAACTGGGAAAACACACTCAGAGTTAAGATATTACGAGAAGCAAACAGGCAGCATTTAGATTTTTTTTTTGTTGAACACAAGAGGATTCCAGGTAAACAAGGTCAATTTTACAATTTAGTAATTTTTCATGATTTTCAGAAAACAAAACCTTGATTATTCAAGTTAATTTGAAATGTTGCCCTGGGAAAAACTAAGATTTCAGAAAATAGAGAGGAATTATGCAACTATTTATTCCTTCAGTCAATAGAGAAAATAAGCCAACTATTATGTGGTAATTGTAGATGAAGTAAAATGAGAAGCAATGCAAAATGTGCTGCAAATAACACTGTCATTACTACGACTCGATTATTATCTGAATTCAACAGTCGGTCAAAAACGGTACAATTTTCTAGGGGAAATGGCAATGTGTCTCAATCTGTTCTATTAAATGACATCAATTTTAAAAAATAAGGGTAATCATAATCACGCCACTGTTGCAAAAGACACTTTTATTCATAAGAAGATAATTTGGAAGCATATTATAAAGGGGTGTGTCTTTACTGGCCCAAAAGCCAATATTAAGGTCTTCTTTTTTTTTTTTTTTACTTTATTTATTTGACCCCTCTTTTGTGCCAGATATTCAAAGAAATCTTATTTTTTTAAAAACTACAAAACTTAGGTCTTTCATTACACAATCATATAATGATTCAATTGTATAAATGTATAAAAAAAATGTAACAACAGACACAACATTGGTCACTGCCACCAGTGAAATGCATCATATAAGCTGAAGCTAATAATGGCTGCTCTTCTGATCAACAGTTTTATTGTTGATTAGATGGAAGGCGAGTGGATTTATACACATTTAAATAATATTCACTACAATTCGACTTCAGTGTGGGTCATAGGTCAGGGGTGGCTTAGACAAAGCTGACATGGAAGAGGTTAAAAGCTGACCAAAGATCCTAACCCACTTCAGCATCCAGTGTAAATGTGCTGGGTCAGCCTCCATCTCAGGAGGGCTTTAACACCGTAATCTCTGGATGGCAAATCCTGGGAGGTTCATCCTTACTCTGCTAGGGATGTTTTCAGAAGATACCGTACGTGTGTATGTATGTGTATGTGCGTGTGCCTGTGCGAGTGCATACATGAAGTGTTAGCAGTCGTGTAAAGTCTAAAGCTGAAGGCAGAAGAAAGAAAGAAAAAAAAGAGTGCTTTACCAACTATTACAGTTATCGCCTCATCTCCCTGGTGCAGCTGTCGGAGATAGGTGGAGTGAGATTGTGAGCAAACGGGTCATTAAGTCTGCCATTTGTGTGTTCAAGTTGCTAGTGTTTTTAAAATAAAACGACGAAATACAAATATCAGATCACTATGTCTCTGAGTAGATGCGGTTTAATGTTCAGGGTGAAATATCTAGAAGGAGAAAAAAAAAGTCTAACAAACAAACATTCAATGGATTCATATGAAACACTTGACATTCATCAGTTGAGCGGTCCATTCATTCTTTCTCTCGTGATGAATAGTGGAAGAAAATGGGTGGCGAGGACTCAACATGATTTCTGTCAGAAAAGTAGCCTGTAAACAAGTCATCTTATATATATATATATATATATATATATATATATATATATATATATATATATATATATATATATATATATATATATATATATATATATAAAAATACAACAAATCTAATGTTTTGCATAAACATGTACTTCTGGCAACAGCTGCTCGGTTGGAATGGAATGTGAGCATCTCTACAGCTGTCAACATCCTCACACTTTGAAGTTTGACCCTCGCAAATAGTGTTTTTATTACCTTAACTTATGATGCCAACATGTTTACACAACCTACAGCTCAAGACTCCCGCACTATTGTACTGTTTCAGCTTCACTTCCTGGGAAATACAGTGTTGACTGACAAACCTACAAAACCAGATTTGATGATGGAAAAAAATGATGACTATGTGGCAGATGTTTTAAGCAGCAACCTATTTATAACTGAACAGAATATTACCGTCAAACTCCACTTACATAATACATTAGCGAGGTGTTTCACATAATTTCTTTCCTTTGCCACTTAAGCTCTTGTTACATAATCAAACTGATCAGCATCTCATAATGCACCAAGGTTTTATCTTCCGTTTCTTACCCTGATGAAAACTGTGAAGTTAAAACGCATAGTAAACAGTATCTCAAAGGTGATGCTACTTTTGCTTTTACGACTCTGGACTTGTTTCTGGCCATTGTACTTGTTTGCATTTACTTTCTGTACATTGATGATGTTTTGTTTTAATTACATTTATTTCCCTTTTTGTTACCTCTGCCAATGAATGGCGTTATGTTGTCATCTGGGTTTTTCCAGGTTTCTCCGTTAGCAAGATAACTTAAAAAGTTATGGAAGGATTTTGAGTGCTCTGAGTGCTTTTCTAGTTTTTCATGCATTCCTCACTTCTACAGCATGATACTAACTCTGGTTAATGATGTTTTCAGACAGATGTAGGGGATAGAATAGTGCCTTCATTTTTCCGCAGTGGCCTCAGATCATGACATATGTGCATATTTAGTCTTTTGGTTTAGACAGAGAAGGAAGAGCTGCATGTGGAAGACGTGTTTTCCCCATTGTGGTGTTTCTGTTTGACTAATTTCAGCTCCTGCAGCTTTAAGAGAATGAAGTATTATGAAATCTCAGATGCAATTTTTACAACTTCTAAGAGATATGATGACTATTACACTCCACCATTGAGTTTTAGAACCCTATAATTCCCCTCAGATTACTGGCACTGTTAGAAACAGACAGTGGAATAAAAACAGGTTGTTAAAGGCCTTATTTTTAGACGAGAGGGCTGATTAAGATCCTGCTGAAGAGGAAACTCAATCTGATCTACTGCTGTTAAATACCCACTCTTATTGAGGAGCGTCACAGCTGTTTTTTTATAGGCTCACATATACACACAAATGCATGCAAATAGTTGTACTAAGGCATCTAGAGACGAAGTAACAACTTAAATGAACCAAATGAAAATAACCTGCTGTTTTGAAGCTGCAGCCCGAGGCAAAGCTCAGACAACTTTTAACTGTTATGCATTTCTCTACTCTCATGAGCTGCAGTCTTTAGGATGAATGCAAATGACTTGCGTCTCCTGGGGACGTGTCTAACCCATGCCGGTACCCACACTGTTCTGTGTTATCACCAACACACAATGTGTGACTTACCTGTTCTCGGTCTGAACTCAATTTGTCTAATGTTGTAACAGACTGTAGTTCATACATCTTTGGAAATAATTATTGGATCTACTGTGAGTTTCAACAGAAATTCAATGTGCTTTTTTTTATGTTCTTGGTGTTCTTAACTTATTAAAGCCCCTAGCGACTTTCAGGTTAGTTCCCAAATTATATTTTCCTCTCTATTCAACCTTTAAGTGATTTAGCACCTTTTATTAAAATATAATCACCTGTATTTAGCTTTTTTTTTCCGGTGTATATTAAGCATGTTCCCATAATTAATCCACTGATCATGTAGACATTCAAACCTTGGATTAAATTCAAAGGCTATTGAACCAGAAGCAAATAAAACTGAGGAAAAACACATTTTGACAAGTATCCCATTAACTGAACATAAACCTAGTGTGTCCATCCACGATCACTGATCCAACTCCATGCCTTGTAAATCTCAACGTCCAAGTGGGTTATATCTGATGATCATGTAAAGATGAGAAACAGCATTATACACTAATTATTTACATGTATTGACAGGATTAATGGATTAACAGATATTAAACAGTTCACAGCAGTAGATGGTTTCAGTGACCGGTGGATGTTTTGGTCTTTATGGATTAAAATATATGATATTTATTAGGGTCATTGGATTTTTATAGTTAGTGACGACTGTAGTAACAGTCAACACATACATAACTATGAGCAATATGAGTGGCACAGTGGTGCATTGGTTAATTGGTTAGCACTCGTGCCTCACAGCAAGAAGGACCCTGGTTCGATTCCAACACCAGACCTTTCTGTGTGGAGTTTGCATGTTCTCCCTGTGTCTGCATGGGTTTGCATGGGTACTCCGGTTTCCTCCCACCATCCAAATAGGACAGGTCTCCCTTGAAAAATATATCATTGATTTTGGGTAAATAAGGGTTAAAGGATAATAATATATTATATATATATATATATATATATATATATATATATATATATATATATATATATATATATATATATAGTAGACTAGGGTTTTAGCTGAATGGATTGTACTTTATCACAATTCAGATGGCTTTTAAGACCGGAAAGAAATTTTTGATGCAGTCCAGAGAGATACAAAGCTGAAAACTGGAATTTTGCACCATGGATTACAAAACTCATTCGGGATCATGTACTCCCTGCTGGGATGATGCAAGTCATAAGCATGTTTACCCATTTCATCCAGATATTTCTGAAATGGAAACCGGGTTCTAAGGGGATTCAACATAAACAAGGTGGTGATTATTTTTGGTTCTACAGCAAGAAACTGTCAACAATAATATGGTGCCAAACTGAATGACTGGGATACTGTGGTTTATTCTTCATTGGGCTTGATGTTCGTATTTGCAACTACATTTGACCAAATTACACATATTGTCTTCTATAGAACAAAAGAGTTTGGTGCAAGATGGGAAAATCACTTTTCTCTTGTATGTTCACATAACTCAGAAAAATTCGGATTCTGATCAGCATACTTGACAGATTTCTTTTTTTATATACTTGTTTGTTTTATCAACAGACAACGTAACAGAAACTAGGAGTCACTGGTTGAACACAAAAAATTGAACTGATATACAGGACGGCCATGGCTCAGTTGGGAGAGTGGGTCGTCCATTGACCGAATGGTTGGCGGTTCGATTCCTGCTCTGTCCTAGTCAGTCCGTTGTGTCCTTGGGCAAGACACTTTACCCTCCTTCCCTCCAGTGTCACTCACACTGGGGTATGAATGCCTATGAATGTTTGGTCGTGGTCAGAGGGGCCATAGGCACGAAATGGCAGCCACGCTTCTGTCAGTCTGCCCCAGGGCAACTGTGGCTACATATGTAGTTTACCACCACCAGAGGGAGAATGTGAGAGTGAATGAATAATGGATCAATAATGTAAAGCGCTTTGGGTGCCTTGAAAAGCGCTATATAAATCTAATCCATTATTACTGGAGTAATTATGCATTGTTTTGTTTATTATCCAGACATTTTGTCCAGTGTTTCATGAAGATGCATTCCTTGAGCCGTAGGTAATCAGTCAGTCTTTTCATATTATAGCTGGCTACTGATCCTCAGGGAGTGCATCAATTTTGAGCTAGTTCCTGGCAATAGCCTTTTTGGAAGCAGTTGCAAGAAACTTAAAGAGGTAATAATCGGCATACTTGATTTAGTCCAGATCAGATGTGTTTGGGATTTTCTTGTGTGCAAATGTTTAAATCTGCTACCGGAGAAAAACAAACCCAATGGCTTTAAAAGTCACATTCATCACAAAAGTTGACTCATCACTACTTGGTTCCAATGATCTAGTCATTTTTCAAAAGTGCAGAGGCTACAATACGCATTAACCAGACAAAGATTAATAGTTTTGTGGGTACACTAAAATCTGTCCACATCTGACCTAGCTTAAAAAAAAAGACTGTACTACAAAGTCATCCGCTCTGCACAAGCTGAGGAAAACCCTGCGTTTTAATGCTGACAAAGTTCATTCCAGATTTAGTGTTGACCTTTTCTAAAAATGGGAAGATTGTGGATATGCCGTTTTAAAAAACTATTTTATACAGGAATCTGATGAGGATATCCAAGACCGCTTCTTAACAACAAATATGCAAAGGCAGCCTATATGTGTGTATACATGTGTACGTGTGTGCATGTGGTGTCTCGCGTGGGGGACCTGAGGGAATCGTGCTGAAGCTGGAGTCTATTATACGACCACCGCTTAATCTGCATTCCTATTGTTTAATCAGCTCCCACAGAGCCAAGTAGGCTTCTAATGAGGTGTTGACTCTTCGTCTTCATCCCCCAACTCATTCTGTGCCTCTCCCACCCACACACACACACACACACACACACGGGGATCAGGAGGTAGAGAGGGGACAATCCACCCTCTCTGGCCCCTTGAGATCCTGATAGAGTTAATTAACTGTCCTAATTCTCACCCTAGGTGTTTGGCGGCCGTCATCATGTGACGGCAGTCAAACAGTGCTCTTTGCTTGTTGTGGCGGCCTTTCAGAGTGGCTCTAAACGCACATGCAAACACTCCGTCTGGACGCTGTCAATACAGCTATCCAATCAAACTGTCACTAACCACAACAAATGGCTCAATGGAGGCGGGGGCGTCATCACTTGCTAATTTGCCCCCAGAGTAAGAAATGCTTTTAGAGCTATTATGGCTACAGTTTACATTTGTCAAGTCAGTACAGCGTTACTTATCCAATTAAAATGAAATTACTAAAAATCAGTCTAAGGTGCAACCGTGCTGTAGTGAACTGAGGCTATAAAATACACACGTGTACACGCCTTTACAACTGTATCATCTACAGCCATGGCAAAAAATATTAGACCAGCAAAAGACATCAAAAACAATGGTTGTGCAATTAATTATTTTGTGTATGGTGTGACTAAAACAGACATACCGGTAAAAAAAAAAAATTGACTGCCTCAAAGCACTGTTTTTGTCAGTGCAATGCCATAGATATTGTATATATATATATTTTAGATATCAAGTAAACATGGAAAATGGATAAATACCAGCTCTGAAATTAAACTACCATGAGCTATTTTGTTGTTATCATATTTCTCCGAACAAATGTAGCTTTAGCTGTACCAGGCATTAAAATGGAAGAAATTAGAGAAAACAATGGTGGTCTAAAAAAACCCACACATTTCCATGACTGTAGCTCTATTTGTGGTTCATGGACATTTGTTTTATTTATCTATGTTGCTTAGGTCATTGCATGATGTGTGGTCAAAATGCTTTGGATCATCATCCACTCTTAAGGTAAAGCTTCAACCAAAACCTGTTTCAGTCAAACTGAACTAAAATATTGTTCCATATAACAATAATATACAATTCTATGTACGCTCAGATTCTTTTAATATGGCAACACAATGGTAGCACTGTAAATATTCGACAAATTATCATCGATCTCACCCACGCTCACACCCAGACTTTGTGGTACTTACTAGTAAAGCACTTCATTGGCCTCGTGTCTTTCATAGCGCACCGTCTCGCACATTATCCTGCGGGGACAGAAAAGTACAAACTGTAAGAGCTCTAATAAAGAAAAAAGTCACACACATGCCCTGCTAATGTATAAACGTTAATATTTACCTCAATGCACGAGTTATAAAGTGGGAAATTATTACAATACCAACGTGTGTGAGAGTCGAGGTACTTGAAAACAGTTTGATGCAACACATTTTACACGGTTTGCATGACGCCCAAAAGATTCAGTCACCAATTGTGGCAGCTGATGGTTTAATGTCTTATTGTGAAATGTCATAAAATATATTTGGACTGATTTATAAAGATCCTCTCGGGATTTGAACAAATAATAACAGAGTCACAAATCTACTTCTGCCTCCTATCCACAAACAAGTGTCAGACATGTACTTGCATTTCTGCTAAACATTTCACCTCCAGAGTATCTCATGTATGTTCCATTTGTATTTCCAAACCCTTCAGTGGTGAAATAGTGTTTACTATGAATAGAACATGTTGCATAGAGCTGCAATGCTTGTGTTAACTACATTTAATCAATCTGTAAATAGAGTTTAAAATTAAATTCAATGGGTAACTTGATTGCTATTCCATAACTGTAACCTAAATTATTATGACTATTAGATTGTGAGTATTATTTGTTGCCAATTGTTTTTATGTTCTGTATGACAAAATGATAAATAACTAATAAAAAATTAAGCTTAAGTGTCAAAAAATAAATCAAAAAACTGTCTAAATCCTCTGATTCTAGCATCTTAATATTTTTTTCTTGTTTCTTCAATTACCTATGACAATAACTGATGTGTGGGCCAAATTTGGGGAAAAACTGATCGATACATTTCACAATTTACAAGAGTTGCCTTTCCAAAACGGAAGGAAGTTAAATTGTGTTGCTGACTAATGGAGTGAAGTTTAGTATAAAACAATAATTGAAACAGTTCCCCTAACTGAGATGGAAAATGTGTACAGAGTGTTGACCTCATCAGTGCCAATGTGAAATGCTTGGAACAGACATAATGAGATGTTAATTAAGAGTCGAAACATGATAAAATGAGATGACTGTAAAAGAGGCAACATAAATTCTGTTGCCTGTTTTACACTTGCTAATGTTATTCTTATATCTGTGCTTCCGAGAGAACTGTGCTTTTACTTCGCACTGTTTTGACAATGGTACGATCGGTGAAACATTCTGATGATTCGAGTATTTTCAGAAACAGGATTTCATTTCTCTTTTGGTTCTCGAGTTTGGGTACTGCAATTCGAGATCAAGTGATTAACAGAGAAAATAATCAGCAAAGAAAACAATTATTTCATAAAATGGAGAGATTAACATTTATGCCGAGGCTGTGAGCTGAATTTTACATAATAAGATGGGGCAAATGGATTAGTTTCCTTAAATACAATTAATATAATGTTCATTTGATGGCCTTGTGAGATGTTATATAAAATGTTGCTCTAAAAATTTTATTAATGAGGTAACTTGATTGCCACTCCATAACTGCAGCCTAAATTATTATTACAGTTAGACTGTGAACATTATCTGTTGCCAATTATTATTTGTCATGGTCTGTATGACAAAATAATAACTAATGAAAATGAAATGTCAAAAAAAAGGTATATCTGGTAGCTCTAATTTTAAATAACCAACTAAAAAAATATACTTAACATTTGGCCAAAAAGCCATTTTTATGTAAAAATTACATTTGCGGCTTGACCTCTCATCAGTTCAGCCACTGATTTTGGAAATAAAGCCATGTATTCCAAAAATTGATCCATGTCTGACTTCACCGACATAACTCAGAGGGGACAATACAGACAAAAGGCAGCAGTGACTGTAGTAAACAGTAGCTGAAAACATTGAGGGCTTCAAAAAATAGCTGGGGGCAGCCATTGTGTTGTAGTCCTGTTGCACAAGTGGTGAAAAACAATAGGGGTTCAAAAAAGACAAAACAAAAAAAACAAGTTGATGTGAAAAAGAAAAACAACACATTCCTCCCAAACAAAATGATGAGAAAAAAGAAGGATGGTATAATCCTGTAGTTAGTGGGATGTCTGGCTGGCTGGGAGGTGTTTTTTTTTTTCTTTTACATTGAGGGGGGAGAAAAGAAAAAAAAGCTGGCAGGAGTGGTGCATTGGTCTATGAGACCACGGGGACATTCCTCAGGATCCACACAGGGAGGAGGGACTGGGGTTACTGTGGGGTGGGAGGCCTCTGAGGGGTCACTCAGTGGAATGTTCCAGTTCGTGGGTCGTGTACTGCTACATTGTTCCCTCGCCGAGTATAATCCACATGTATGGACACGAGGCATGCTGGGAACAGACTTCTGACATGCACTGTTTGGAAAGACGGGTGGGCCGGCGTGGTGACAGGAGGGGGAAAAGTACAGTCGTGTACGAACAGAAGGGCCGGATGTTCTCATCACTGCAGGTTTGGGACTTTGGTCTTAAGTCCCAAAACTTTTATGGGGGGGGGGGGGGACAAGCAAAAAAAACAACCCTTCTCAGCTAAAATCTAAAAACAGTGCTCAGACAAGGGAAAACTGTTACATAATGCGAAGATCCCAAAAAATTTGCTCTTTGTTAAGAACAGAACTGGAGAGTGAGGGTAGAAACTGGGGTTGTAACATATGATTTATTTCAGATTATTATTATTAGTAGTAGTATTTCAGATGATTATTCTATATATAAGACAAACAAATGACACAATTCAATATTCTTAAGAACATTCGCAACTTCCTAAAGTCAGAAGTAAATGTTAATTATAGAGTGCTAGTGAAAAACGTACATTATTGTCATTAAGATAGAAAAGGTGAAAATAGTTTGAGGATTAGATGGGTAAACAACAGAAAATTTTCACATGAAGGTCAAACACTTTAAATATAAGTAATTCAACAAGACAAAATAGATTTTTAAATTGATTCAACCAAAAAATAAATAAATAAATACATAAAAACTCTAGGTGTCGTGTGTGTAATCTAATGTAGAATTACGACAAATCCTGGAGTGATTCTTCCTTTCCAGGAGTATTTGCAAATGAATGTGACTGGAATATCAAGCTGTAAATTGTATTGGTTTCAGGACTTATGAGCGTGTGCAGACATTCACCTCAGCTGGTGTTCTCTGAGGTTGGACAAGGCCTCCATTCCATGAAGATAAGAGTAGACGATCTCCAGGTCCTGAGGAAGAAGAACAAGATGTTTAGAAACAGAATATTAATTAGAAGCAAAAATCCAAGCAAAGACTGTACTTCTACCCAGAGCTGGGAATGCTACTTCTTTAACAAACAGAACCACTAAGTGCCTTGTGATTGGACGAACTAAGCTCAGATAAGTGTTGGGAATGTTCTGCCTCAAAAATTGAACTCAATTTCAGAAACATTGTCATATTTTTGTCCAAAGATTTTATTTTTTTTTACTGAATTTATATTTTGTAATAATCATAACAATTGAATGTACATAAAATCTGAAAACATGGTTAATTAACTCCACTCACAACCCTGGTGCACCTTTTACTTCAACAAAAATATATAAATGCACACATCCAAAATGGATGCATAAAACGAGTCATTAAAATAAAA
Organism: Siphamia tubifer; assembly: GCA_020466265.1. Classification (NCBI taxonomy): domain Eukaryota; kingdom Metazoa; phylum Chordata; class Actinopteri; order Kurtiformes; family Apogonidae; genus Siphamia; species Siphamia tubifer. Next base: position 12,617,797 of record CM035792.1, on the reverse strand, counting down.
TAAGAGAATGACAAATTGCTTGTATCCATTTGACAAGACAAGCTGCTACACTGCATAGAATGTGTGGCTGCATTGCCTCTTGTGGGATATCTTATTTTCTCTAATGACAGATAGTTCATAATATCTTGAATGCAGAATTGGAATGTCAGTGTATTTCTGTCTTTCCATTTAAGTAAATGACCCAGTTATCTATTAAAGTTGTGATGGGGATAATGTTCTTAAAATTCTCGGTGAGGCGTGTACTCTGCGGAATCACTCCAAAAAATGCAGTGAGTACACGACATACTAATGGGGTTTCAAAGATCTCTGAAAGGAAATTAAATATTGGTAGTGTTTGGCACATTTTAACCATCATTGATTATATTCTGGGTTTTGGACAGGTTAAGACATTCAATAATGTCACCTTGGACCAAGAATTGTTATGCATTGGCACAAGATCGAGAAAAGCAGCAAATCATAAAATCTGATCTAAGCAATCAATACGTTACAGAAATAGCACAGAAATGCCATCTAAACCATGGCGAAACGTGCTGGTTTGTACCGGCATTGATCCCTTAAGATGCCGATTATTCATTCTGCAGCGGACACACTGGCTACTCATACCACAAAATACATTTTACAAGGACAGTGACACTGATTTATGTGACTAAGTATCAGAATAGAAAGCAATAAAGCACCTCACAGTGAAAAAATAAAGGAACTCTACTGCACAACTATAAATTCCCCATTCAATTACTTCATCAAGTGACCCAGTGAGCGACTCTCAGATTGTTTGGCATAAGTCCACGTCAGAGGTGAAACAAAGTGGCCCTCTCTGAGAGCTGGCGGCCAGCACAGCTACTCCACTGTCTATTGGTGCACACTGGAGCTCTGACAGTGTGTATGTGTGAGTGCACTGGTCACAGCAACTGGGATGCCTTTGTGAGTTGCCACTGGAGGTAGATGTGGCGACAGCAGAGTGGAGGGACAACACAGACTCTGTGTGAGACCCACCAGACATACACAAAAAACACACAAACATTCAAAGAAACCACCCAGACCGGCCACACAGTCTCTGGGTTATGTTTCTGACAGCAATAATCGCCACCTTATATATGAAATGCTCACCACAAAAGTTAAATAACATTTTATTTGTGCAGATTTGGTGTCCGAGTGTCTGAATCGAGGACCTTTCTGTGATTTGCTATGGCTTACATGGAAGAAACTATGCACACTGGAATTCGGCAAGTATAAAAGCGTATTTATGATGTCGCTTTCGATGTTAAATCAACTCCAGTCACAGCACGAGGCACAACTTTGCTAAAACATGGTCGAGGGAAAATTCATTTTCCAATAAAAAACAACAAAGTGAAAAAACCCACACTCCTCAGGGCTGAATGGCTTCGGTTACATCATACAGTTATATCCTCACTAACCAGATCCTTATGTTCAAAGTGTCTGTGGTCACAAACACTGTCCACGGGAGCTGCTGTTGCAGGGGAGCCATCTTTAGACGTTTACTGCCACCTACTGGTCAGACAGTCCAACTGCACTCTCTCAACAGACCTGGGACATCCTGAACATTCACAGTGACTGGCAGGATTATGGAAACGTATAATCCCCATTCATATATTAGGTCAAAATTAATTGTATGCAGTGAATTGTTTGGTTAGCAACCAAATAAATCAATCTATAACACATGGAACATATCACTCGAGTTTGTCAAGAGTATATTGTTGATGGCTTCTGCAAAATGTGATTCCATCGTACATGCACCTCATATTTACCTGTTACATCACAGGTCCTTGAGTTCACAGACTCAGGGTTCAAAGTTCACAGTGGTGAAGCAGCTCTATGTTTCTCAGGTTCCTTCCTATAAACTTCCTGAGTACTTGAACCCTGATATGAACCTCTTTAGTATTCAGACTCATTCATCTCTTCTTCTAAACCCACTTTATTCTCACTAGGGTCATGGGGGTAACTGGAGGTCTAATCCAGCTACAACAGGCAAAGGGGGGTACAACCTGGACAAGTCTTCAGTTCATCTCAGGGCTGAACATATAAAGACAAAATCACTCTCACACCTATGGGCAATTCAGATTAACTTATCAGGTGGTGTAAGGAAGCCGGAGTGCCCAGAGATAAACCCATGCAGACATCAGGAGAACAAACTCCACACACTGGTGTTGGAATCGAACCAGGGACCTTCTTGCTGTGAGACACAAGTGCTGACCACTGCACCACTGTGCCGCCCAGTATTCACACTCTTCATATGTAATGTATTCCTAATCCGCAACTAATTATTTATATACTATTCAATTATTTGTTTTTGGATTTATTTTTGAAATGCTATATTTTTATATATAATGTCCTGCTTGATGTGTGAATAGTGGTGTATAATAAATAAATGGACTAACTCTGTTTAACCATCTTCTGAACTCAGTATTAAAAACAAGATTCTAGTGTTTTGTTTCTTACGTGGAAAGTCCATAAATAATCTAAAAGTTATTTACTCTAAGAAAGAGGCTTAAGTGAAATTTTGTAACCACTTTGTCTCTGTTGACTTGTGGTCAAAGACATAACCATGTAACTGCACCCTCCTGTCTTGTAACTCTGTAACCACATGATCTGGATATCATCACTTTCACTTACTTTTGCCCTGTTCTGTACCAGAATGTTTTATTTAAAAAAAAAAAAAAGGGTTTCCAAGGGCACTCCACTACAAACATACAGATAAGACGTTGTTTTCAATAGTGTGTTGACAAGAAACGGCTTGTTTATTTAAAACTATCAACCAAATATCCATGCTCAAAGTGGCCACTAGGTGTCAGCCTTGTAGACTTCTTTTTCCACTTCCACAGTGACGTCACGGTGAATAAAACAGCGCCACTCAAACAGCAGCCTCACAGGGAGAAATATGCAAAACCATCAATTGTGGCTTCAGTCTCAAATATTTTAGATTGACTGTATGGAAAGAATGTAAAGGACCCCATCTTTCCCACTCCCTAGGCCCTACATTTTCCGGTCTGAGTTTCTTTCCTTTTCTCCCATCTCCTTTTAGAAACAGCAAAACTGCATCACCGCAAATAATTTGCTATGTTCTGACTTGTTAAGATATAGGAACACTTTATTATGTGGATCTAGTGACTAAACCCACAACTTATTCTTTACTTAATTTGAGTGTAAAAACAACAACAGACTTGTGTGATTTCAATTATTCTAATGCATAACATGTTTGATATTAACATTAGGTGATGTCAGTGGCATGTTCTTTCATATAAACAGCTGAAACCAAGACCAGAAGCCTGTTTCCTTCAAGCCTGTTTCCTTCAAGTGTTGGAGGAAGGAAGGAAGGAACGAAGGGAGGCGATCTGATCAAGAGTGGCTGAAACTAGGACATCCTGATGAGGTCTGGATCCAGCCAAATTCTGCTTGTTGTGTGCACTGAATTAAATTAATTTAAATTTTATTTATGAAGCCCCAAATCACAACAAAGTCATCTCACAGAAACACAATCAACTACAGAAATATATGAAAATTATTATAATATAATTCTTATATAAAATATTACAATATAATTCTCATCTATAATAATATATGACAATTAAGACATGGCTTGTGTGTTACTTTAAAAATAAACTGCCTGGCTTTTGAGCTTTTTGGGGGAGCTCCAACTCCGAGGCTACACCAGTAACGCCATCTAATTCTAATCCCTCCCCCTTCCTTTTTCGCACTAATCCTTCCAGGAATACAGGTGGCCCCTGCAGGAGCAAAAACATACCAAGATGCTGTTCTTGATAAAAAAAAAAAAAGGAAAGAAAAACAAATACTTCAAAGCTGGTGGCTCAAAGTTCTTCACATACCACTTATGTAGTGTCAACTTGGATGCCTTTGTAAACTTCTCCAGTTATTTCCTTGATGCAACACGATGTCACCACTTTAACACCATCACTTGTAAGACACATAGTAGCAGAACAATGCAGCCAAACAAGCAGAGGCATTTCCTCTAAAGGATACAAATTAAACAATAGCATGCCTTGTGTTCCCTGTTTGGGCCCTAAAACACGTACTGACCAAGGCGTCCTCTATTTTCCATCTATTATGTAAAGGCCCAGAGGAAAAGGGTGCTGTGTTGGGCCCGGTGCCAGCCATTTGAGTGGCAAAGCATTCAGTGGGTAAGGAGAGGTCAAGGAAGTTGTGATGTTTTTCCGCCATTGTATAAGTTGAAACTCATATGAAAATAAAGAACCTCAGGTTTCACTGAAAGAAAATCCAGTCTTCTGTGAAATTATATCACTGCAATGATCCACATCGGTAACCCGACAAGAGAAAATGCTACTTGTTTTGCTTCTTACAGTAATGACAAAACGAAGAAGCTGGATTTGGTGTAGGATTAAAAATGATGAAAGCTGTGGTTACAAGCAGAGATGTAAAAGGATTGGGCTTGGCACTGATTTAAATAAAAATAGGAAGTGATATAATTAGGTCCAACAGAGTAAATTTTGCATGACATGTAAAACATGATTTGGAAATCATGGTGAACACTACTTAACGGCTGTTGCCGCTATAAACTCCATAACAACAAACAAAAACAGATGCAAATCCAATGTTTCACTGCGAGAGTCGATACTATAATGAATCAGACGGCTCAGGGTCATTGTGAAGTCTGGTTAGAAAATGACTCTGCTTTTCTTATCTCTTTACACCACAGTGACTGTTAGCCCGATAGGAAGCTTTCTCAAAGGCACAAATGGTCAATCCATTTATTCATTTGGCTCTGGTTGAGTTTAGATAGCAGACCTCTGCATGCATCTATCACCCATTGTAGACAAGCATCAAAGAAAAGGACTGCAGCCTCTCAAAAACAATGGTGCACTGTGGGAGAGATAGCAGAGGGGGAGAGGACAATCTACGCTGCCTTTGTATCTGCTGGATGTGAAAAGACCAATTTTCAGCATGTGTACAGGCCGACAGTCAGCTGTTTTTTCACCTAAAATTATCCATGACTCTTACTGGGGCTATTGTGAAGATGAAATTGGAGTAGATGATTGTGGTACTTGGTATTGTATAAATCAAACAAGACTTGGTTTATACAACACAGAAAACACCTAAGGGGACAAAGCCGTGTATTCAGATATTTATTTTTTTATTTTTTTAGATTAGATTGTTTTATTTCGGTCATCATACAGAACAAGGCACAAGCACAAGGCAGGCAGGATACATATGCACACATGATCAATACATTGCTTGACCAAAAAGGTTTAGAGCTGAAGCTTATTTAGTCCACCGTTACCTCACCGCTATACGAAAAACAAAAACAAAACACCACAATGCAAAAGTCAAACCCAAGACAACTGTCCAAATGGAACACAACAAAGGAGTCACTTTTTTTTCCCTATTTTCCCTTTTCTCTTTCCTTCTCCATTTCCTTTCGTCCTCTTCCCCATCTTCCTTACTTTTTCTTTTTTCTATTCTCACTTCCCTTCCTCTTTGCCATATCCTTACATTTCCGTCTCCCTCTTTATGAGGCCGCTAAGAATAGTACTTAAAAGAAATAAGGTAAACAGAAATAGATTACAAAACAAACACATTTTATATTAGAGCTGCATTGATTACCAACTTGTCAATTAAATGTTTGAATTTTTGGTGTCATAGTTTGGTAAAAAATGCCAAAGGCATGCAGTTGGGGAAGAAGTGAAAAGAAACCATTAAATATTTCTATGAAAGAGTATGGAATACAAGAATTAATATGACTTGATTATAAAAACAAACAAAAACAATCAACTCTCTTCCTCAAAATTTAAGATCTGTGAACACTGTGGACACTTAAAAAAAGCAGCTCAAGACTCATCTGTTTAGACTGGCCTTTGTTTGAGTTGTTGTAGGTCTGTGTCTATGTTGTTTCCTGCTTTTACTGTATGTTTTTATGCCTTGTTGTTTTATGCCTTTTATGCTGTTTTATGCCTCTGTTCCTTTTGTGAAGCACCTTGTGACTTTTATGCTCTTGAAAGATGCTATATACAGAAATATTATTATTAATTCATTAATTGATTGATTAATCAGCAGCTCCAAGTGGTATTAAACACTGAACAATATAAGCCGAAAGGAATTCTTTTGAGGGGTGTGATTTTAGGTTTTGTAAGCATAAATATAAGTAATTTGAACAACCAGGTTCTATTTCTGACACAAAGTAATACGTGGCACATCACAATGATGACATTAAATGCCACTTGAATTGCATATAATTGAAAAATATCATATGTAAGCTACTTCTCAATGGTTTTTATAGCTAAACAGAGAGGATTTTCACAACTATAAAATAAAACCAAACGTGGTTAGCTAAAACAATGAGGCTATTATGTGTAATTATGACAGGTCTAGCCCTAATTAATTCTGTTCTACACTGTGTGTAACACAAACAGATACCAGGGCAATATCTCAGAGACAGACAGACCTGTTAATCCGCGTCAAGGGACCGATACTGCAAACTGGGAGTGGTGATGTTATGTTTTCATATCATGTCCAAACGACCAATTAAGTGATATGGCCTCATAAAACCCAGACACATGATGGCTGTTTCAGCAATAGGCTGCCCTTACTGGCTCACCCTGTAGAGTAAATCAATGGTCGTGTCTCCTTTGTTGACAACATTAACATCTCCAGCCGGTCTGCCTTTGTGAGAGCAAGCTTGGCTGTTATCTCACTGCTGCTGAGGAAATCACTCCACAAAGTCTTTCAGTGTTTGGTGCATTCTGGTCAATCTGCAAATCATGTTCTGACATTTACTGGACACGCCTTACATCAGGGGTCTCAAGTTCATTTTCCTTCAGGAGCCACATTCAGCCCGATTTGATGTCAAGTGGGCCAGACCAGTAAAATAATAATCTATAAATATTGACAGCCCCAGATTTTTGTCTTTGTTTCAGTGGAAAAAAACCAAAACCAAAACATTAACTTAGGAAAATATTTACTTTTATAAACAATCCAAACAAAAAAGATGCAATAAACCTGAAGGACCGTTTGTAAACGTAAATATATTCATGACAATGTAATTTTTTGCAAAGACAAAACATTTAAGTGGCCATTATTTATAGGTATAATGCAATATTTTTCTCATTTAACTGAGAAAATATGACTGTAGACTGTAGATCAGTCAAGGCTGTCAAACTTTTTTTAGTTGAGGGTCCACATATAGACCAATATGGAGTTTTTTTGCACTTAAATTCATCGCACAGGCTGGATTGGAACCTTTGGCAGGCCGCATTTGGTCCCTGGGCAGCATGTTTGAGACCCTTGCCCTACATTAATTCATCTGCATCTATTGAGACTATTGTAAGCTTTTAATTGTTCCTATAGTTCTGAGAGGCTGACACTGAGAGGCCTTATTCAGTTTTTATGGTACCAAACTATGAACAGTCTACCTGAGGATCTGAGGTCCGCAGGCAGAGTTCATATTTTCAAAGGTAAACTGAACTTTCATTGATTATTGATGCATCTCAAATGCACAGTTGTCACAGGTGCAGAATAAATACTTCCTTGAGATTGCAACTATGTGCCACACTTTCATTTCATTCCAGCTGAGGGACTTTTGTGGCTTCCTCATAAAGCATTGTTGTGGTGAGGTTACAGCTGCTGTGTGTATTTGTGTATCACCCTGCAGTGTCGTCTCTTCAAATCTTACTCATAATGAATGCAACTGCCTTCTCTAGTTTTCAAAAATGAAGTTGGAAGAATTGCGTTTGTTCTTTGCCTCGCAGATCCGATTTAGTGTTGTTTCTCTACAGTTTCAGTAAGGATACTATATAGCCCTCAGCAATAAATGGCTGATTTAATTAAACTCAGTCCATTATTTTTAGCACTGAGTTGTCTTTTTTTTTTTGCCATAATTAATTTCCAGACTTTAATGTGAGAAATGAGTTTGAAATTCCTGTGATGAAGAACTTTTTCTCCCAAAACCACAGAGTCTCTGCCAACAGTGGATGAGCAGACAACTATTCTTATCAGGCCAGGAGAGACAGGAACAGACAGAAACAGAGTGAAAGAGAGAGCACCCGCCTACTGTGAGGCATATGTACTTCTATCGGTGCTGCCAAGGGATTTGTAAAGATGTTGTCTGAATGAGCTCTCACACTGAACAACATCTCACTGGCAAATCTCAAAATTTGGCAAATTATAATCCATCCTTCTGTCCGTGGCGGCAGTCAGATGAGCGGCCATGGGCTCAGAGGGCTGCAGGTTACAATCTAACGATCTGGAACTAACTGTAGAGCACAGAAGCCTCTCTATCAGCAGCTCCACTTTGGATCTTCCTGAGGCAATGAAAAGAAGACAGCCCCAAAGTTTTTTTTTCCAGGTCAACAAGTACATGAGTGTGAAAGAGTGTTGCTGACAAAGCACATCAAACTTCAGTGAATTCATGGCCTTTGAAATAAAAAAACAGTGATGCAATTAAGCCCTTGCTACTGACTCATGTAGTAGAGTTTGCATTCAGCTGCATCTTTCGTTCTCCCAGCCTACTCATTACACTATCCTCGTCTAAGATGCTTACGACCTTGATCCTTGGCAGCCAAAGAAGGGAATGGCCGTTCTAATCACAGCACTTTGTGCAACGGAGGATTTGTTGTCGTTCTGTTTCAGAAAATAGCTGCGAATGGCACAAATTAATCCCCCGCGACTCAGGAGAGAGGACGACCTACTTTTATAACAATTGCTCACTTGTCACTGAGGGGTGAGCTTTCACTCCAAACCTTCACCCTCTGAACCGTCCTGTGGCTGTGACAAGGTTGGAATTGAAAGGGATGGAGTTGCTTAAAACGTTTAGCTTGAGCAAACTCACTGAAAACTCCTGTTCAGAATAGACATGTGGACATCCATTCACTAGAATGACCTATGTTTTTATATCATTCCATTTTTAAGATAATGTTTCTAAAGCAGGTCTCGTATGTGTACATAACTGCATTTTATTTATTTTCATGAGGTATGAGTGCATTTGTTTAATTATATATTTAACCAAGTAAAATCCTCTTTTATGACATATTATTACCACTCCATTAACTTACTCATGTATTCAAATGTTTAATTTTTAACATTGGGATTTCTGTGATGCAAGCTGTTTTTACAAATTCTGAATTTTTTTTATCTCGCCCAACATTGTTTGGAAGAGACGCATATATATACACAATATTGAAAAATTTCAAAGGTCAAGGTCGAATTTAGCAGAAAGGTCAAAATCACATTATTGTCTAATTCAAGGACGGGTTGTCATACAAACTTGAGATTGGCACAAAAACGAGGCGAAATTAGGCATTCTCTGAATACTTAATAATAATAATGAGCATGTGGCACAGTACATTCTAATAAAGTCATCAATGAATACAGTTTCAAGGTTAATCAGAGCTAAACTCTACATGCATGCGGTATGCATAACCATCGGTGCCTATTGTATGTAGTAGGTGGAACTAATGCTTTCGTGTTGGAGCATCCTGGACTCATTTTAGGAACATGCAACAACTTTATTGTCATAGTTATAAGATAATTGCGGATTTCTATTTTTATTCTCAGGGAGCAGTCATGTTGAGTTTATTTTAATTGCTCAAGCAAAAATTTAACTTACTTTTCATTTGTACATCATTGTTATTGTATTGTTGTTTCTTTCAATAAAAATTAGAATTGCACCACTGTTGCAATGTTGTCTGATTGTTGAGAGGGACCTGGAGACTAGAGATGTGCAGATGACATGTATTTCCATCCACAACCACTTCTTAAAATCTCTATCCACCCGCAAATCCATTTGCATTAACGATTTTCCCCCAATTTTCAGAACCGAACCCACCCACCATCTGCCAATTCGTTTTTAGGTCAAATGAAAATGCCTCGGCTATTAGGACTATGCCTATCATCTTTTTCAAACAATGTAGTTCACTAGTAGCCTATATCTTGGAGCCTTTTTTGAAAAAAAAAAAATATATATATATATATATAATTTACAGCGATTCCAAAATTATCTCCACCCACCGCACAATGTGAACGCAAGCGGGTAAAAACTTATCTTAACATTTTTTATGTTTTATGGATGCTGGCATATTACGTCTGGCCTAGGGACAACGGTTGAAAAATAGCTTTTTAATGCTAATACTGACACATTTACAGAAATGTTCATTAATGTGTGCTGTGACAGCAACCAGTGTATGACATGATCAACAGGCTATTGTCTGATTAAAAAGTGTTTTAGTGTAATTTTCGTTCATTTGTTTACCTTTGGAATAATATGAAAAATGTTTATTTTTTTATTTGAGTGCTTCAACCACAACCCACCCGAATTTAGTTAAAATATTTTTCATTGTGTCATCCGTGGTTGATCTGCACTGCCTGCGGGTGCGCAGTTCAACCACACATCTCGACTGGAGACCTTTTGTCCTCCAAAGGGGGGCCCCAACAGAGAACCACTGCCCTAAGCAAACATTATTTTATGCTAAAGGTTAATATAATAAAGCAATCACAATAATAAACTAGGATTCAAACAGTCCTTATTCGTTTTCCTTCATCTTCTATTAGATTGTTAATATCCTGAACTGAGTCCTGAACCACATTACTACAGGTCGTCTGTCATCCATGTCAGGCCTTCCAACATGTCCTTTGGTTCATTTGAGGAAAAAAAAACGTGTGAAAATAAATTGTTGCTTGCTTTTCAGGCCAGAAACACCATTATCAGCTCATTTTAGAAATTTCAAAAGCAAACTGTAATAGTCTTCCATTGTCATAATGAAACTGCTTGACATTTGCAGAAAAGCGTACCAGATTTTCACTTAATTGTTTGCCTTCATTATTTACTTCACATGTTTCTGCAGTTCCACATAATTAGGCAGAAAACTGCTTTGGCACTTTGACCTTTTCCAGGTTAGCCACCCTCTGCCTGTGACCCCTCACTCAGTGATGCATCGGTATTCCAGGATCCCGTTACCGTGACAGCAGTGGGCCATCTTGTGTATCAGGCAGGGGTGAGGCTTGCATTCCTCAGATGACACTGGCTGGATAATGTCTCAGTGTCCACGCTGCCGACACACACACATACTGACACGAAGCCTAAAGAGGCCATCTTAGTCATGGCCTCACACCCCCTGCTACTTGTTAACCTATGTGAGGTACTAGATGGCATACCAAGCCCAGGAACCATCTGGGTCAGCTATTAGGAGAACCTTCTGCATCCAACGACCGCTTCATGTCTGCAAGGTTATTTAAAGTCTGTGTAAAGCTGTAATAAATGTGTTCTGGATTTGTCACACCACCACCCAGACAAACTGGAGTGGGAGAAGAAAAATTGCAAGTCTATAAAATTTGGTTTTAAAATCATCAAGTAGTCTCTAGATCTGAAAAGCTGGACCTGGAATGGCCTGCAGGTCTCAGAATGCTGGGCAAATGTTCGCTAAGGGTGCTGAAACCATGCCCAATCACATGCAGTGTGCAGTCTCTCTTAAGTGTCAAATACCACTACAACCTGAAAAATGGATGCTCCGTCTGTAGACACTCTATGGCACTTGAACTGGCAGAACCCAGAGGACATTGGCCTTTGAGAAAATCAGCCAATTCATGAGTGTTGGCAGTATGTATTACAGACTAGGATAACAAAACGGAGCAGTAGTAGCTGTAGGGATTTGTAATCTAACAGGAGAACCACTGAGTATGTTTAGATGCACATCTCAGCTCAGTCATTGGCAGTAATAGAGCAAAGGACTTAACTGGAGTTTTTGGGAGATCTCAATTTACATGCGAGCGAACATTATAGCACGAATATCTAATTATTGTTCCACTTCCAGACACTCGGTGGTGCTAAACACCCTTTGGCATGGGTATTTTTCTGGTTGGTGCCATAAAAGAAGAACAATCAGTAAAGAAACACATCAGATTTGAAGCAGACTTAGTAGAAGGACAACACCGAGTGACGATATGGACGACAGTCATGTAGTAGCTCAGTATATTTCATATGTACTTTTCACTTTGATTTATTACATGTCACATGGATGTTGTCATGCCACATCCCTGGTCACATCCGGAAGGGGGTGTGTCCAGGCCAGTCTCAATCCAGCTAAGGTTGAGTGGCATTTAGATGCAGAGAAATTCGATTACAATAGACTTCTAAAACTTCAGTTCAATTTGATTATAGTCTAATTAAAGTGTTTACATGACTTTTAAAACTGTAATTTTAAGCAGAGTAAGACAATAATTAGAATTTCTCTAAGTGCATGTAAACATTCATGGTATTTTGCATTACACTGACATTAGTTTTTATCATGTTCACCATTAGGTGCGGAGTCATGATATATTATTCTTGTGTGTCAAGCCATGATATTTTGCCAGGCTTAAAAAATTGACCTCAAAAGAAATTTAAAATCATGTTTTAACCAGTTCTGAAATTAATCTCTATTTAACTTATATGAAGTGATTTATTACCATTTATTATAATATCCTCTGTGTTTTGCTTTTCTTCAATAAAAATCTGGCATTGTCCTCACATTTAATTTACTGATCATATAGTCATAAAAGCTCAAAGCTGTCATAATATCAGAAAGAGAAATAAATGACAAAAATGTGCCTTTCCAACAAAATGTATCATTAATTGAACATGTAGGTATCTCCATACAATTCAACTCCCTGGTGAATCAATGTTGTACAAGATTACAGTGTCAGGTCGTGGGGAAGGTCCTGCCTCAGGTGGAAGAGTTTAGGTACCTCAGGATCTTATTCACTAGTGATGGAAGGATGGAGCGGGAAGTCGACAGGCAGATTGCGGCGGCATCCACAGTAATGCGGGTGCTAAAACAATCTGTAGTGGTAAAGAGGGAGCTAAGCCAGAATGCAAACCTCGCAATTTATTGGTCGATCTACGTTCCGACCCTCACCTATGGTCATGAGCTTTGGGTCATGACCGAAAGAATGAGGTCTTGGGTACAAGTGGCCAAAATGAGTTTCCTTTGCAGGGTGGGCAGGGCTCAGCCTTAGAGATAGGGTGAGAAGCTTGGACATCCAAGAGGGACTCGAGTAGAGCCGAAGCTCCTCCATGTCGAGAGGAGCCAGTTGAGGTGGCTCGGGCACCTCGTGAGGATGCCTCCTGGATCCCTCCCTGGGGAGGTACTCTGGGCATGTCCATCCGGGAGGAGACCTCGGGCCGACCCAGGACATGCTGGAGGGACTATATACTGAGGTGGCTGGGGTCAGGGAAGTCTGGGTTGCTTTGCTGAGGCCACTGCCCCTGCGACCCGGATAAGTGGGAGACGACGAACTGAGATTACAGTGTTAGTATGTTCACTACGGAGCCCCTAAGTGTCCAAATGGGTCATATCTGATGATCATCACAAGATGACAAACCTTATTTTATGTCAATTATTTACATGAATTGATAGCTTTAATGGATCAAAAGTTATTAAACATTTTATATTGGTAGATGATTTTGGCCGCCTGTGGTTGTTTGGATCTTGAAGGCTTAAAGTGTGATCTAACAAATCAGTACTGCCAAAATTTAGGAAAATACTCAAGTGATACATTTCCAAACATTGCATATAACATTAACAAATATCTGCATATCCTTTGCATAGACATTATGACTAATAACTTTCTTTTAAATGACAAATAAAACAAATGCCTTCACAATGCTTGAGACAAGGCAGACATAGGCTCAGATATTACTGAGTTTACACACTACCTCATTACAGAAGAGATTTATTAGTTTTTACAGCTAAATGTCATATTCATTACAAACAACACAAAGGCGGTCAAAGCATTTAGCCAGTCGGGCTGTCTAATAAAGAGCATATGCCTACCCATCAGTGATATATCCCTGAATAACAATTTAAAGCGAGTGTTTGAGCATAATGAGGCAGACAGAGTGGGTGTATGAGGAAATAAACAGCCTGTAGCAGTGTAACGAGGTAAACAGACCACTGGGAGTCAGACAGCCAGTGCTGAAGGTTGGAAGGTCATGTTGCCTACGGTGCAGTATCCGCTAATGGCAATATATTGCATTATATTGTGTGCGCAGCACAAATGCCGCAGCATGTCTGTGTCAGTATGCCAAGTGGGACTGAGGAGGGCCGCCCCCCTGAAGCAGACAAAACAGCAGCGATGGCAGTTTATTTTAAAATGTGCTCCATGTTCATCACGCGCCTCTGGGGCTGCACTACGATGCTTCAGTGGGTGCCACTGTGAGCATGTCTGTCTCTGTTAGTCTTAGTGTGTGTGTGTGTGTGTGTGTGTGTATACTCACTTGCCTTTGTTTGTACATTCCCCGTGTTAACAGGGTGGCCAGCAGCTGTCCTTGAATCTCTATTGACAGAGAGTGTGGGATCTGCTGGGTATTTTTATCCATTAGTCTGTGTGAGAGAGCAGGTGGAGGCTTTGTGGGCTACAACAAGGTCACACAGCAACAAGCAACACCGCGCCGCTATCTGCACCCGCTTTGGACAAACGCTGAGATCTGAATGTCTGTGCTACAAAGACACAGCGTGCGAGAACAGTAAGGGGGCAACATTGGGAGAACTGAGGATACTGCAAGCTTAGTCATGTAAAAAAAACCTGAGAAGAAAAAAAGAAAAGAAAAAGCAAAGATCTGGGTAGGGTTTAACATTTCCACCATGTAACTGAGCGTCTTATAATGTATTTTATACCGCTTAACATATACTTTCCAAATCAAGACTTGATGGAAAAGGGGTGGAATACTTTGCAATTTCATGAGGATGTCCTTCATGTTTTAATGCGGCATTAAATCCATTTACCACCTGAATGAAGTTGGCACATACTACACAAAGCTAATTAACAGTCTGATTAACATTAAGCACTTGGGTGTTAACTCAACAGGTTAAGCTAGCAAAGCACATGGCCGTCCCCATGCTTTCTACCTTTTGATGCTGTATTAAGTGCCAGACAAACACTTCCACTTCTCCTGCCACCTGTTCGGATGTGTAAGAAGACGACAAATGCTTTTTCGACTCGACACAGAGGCTTTTAATATTTCTAACCATTAGCCACTTCCACTGCTGCCCAAACTTGAATTTATTGAATACTAGACCTGAACCTCTGTGCTGATGGCGGGTGGCTGAAGTGGATGGGAAAACAGTCACAGACACGATTTTAAAGTGCTTGAGAGCTGCTGTTTATTTCCCACCATGGTCGGGCAGCTGGTGGACATGGTGACTGGCTGGAACAGGAATCAGGGAGGCATGTGAATGAGCTTAACAGCACCTACTTGAGCTGCCAGTATAAACCCTCCAAGAACTAAAAAGCACTCAGTCTCTTGTGGCATGCAAATCAAGATGCCTGCCCGACTATCAACACCGACAAATCAGTGAGGTTTTGAGAAACTGGAGAAATTCAAACCTTATTTGTAAGGAAATAAAAACATGTGCATGTTTCACTAAAAGCAGCAGATCTGTCTTGGGTTCAGCGCGTAGCACACAAATGCTTAGGGGTAACTGACCTCTCCAACCAAATCTGCTTTGATCAGTACTGCAGCCAGCTGACACAGATGTTTGGAAGTTAGGAAGTGTGTGTGCCTGTATCTTTAGCCAAGCATATCCCAAAATAGAAGAGTTCAGCCAAACCTTCATCAACCTCTTCTACAGCAAAAGATCATGTTAAATAAAGCGCCTCATTTATGCTGTGTCAAAAAGTAGCTTACAGACTGACAAATGGCTCAGAGAAATGTTCGAATTGCAGCTTGATGGCTGTGTGAGAGCACTAGCTGTAAGAATAAAACCCTTCTGAGTGAAAACCTTACTACCTTTTTGCTTTTAGCCAAATTAGATTTTGATATATTCTGATTTAATGTGGAATATACCACCAATAACATGTAGCTGTATTTAGAGCACCCAGAACCACTGCCATAAATGACCGTAAAGGAACTTTTGCAAGAATGAGTCTGAAACCTTAGGCAAGGAATAGTTTAAGAATAACGAGAGGAAACCTATGTTCATCATTTAGAGGTACCAACTGCACTGTTCACACTGAAGTTGTACAAAGTATTTATCAACTTGTCTGCATCAAAGTGTTGCTGATTTATTTATAGCCTCCACTCAGCATTACTCATCCACACAAATACTAATGCAGGAACTCAAAGCCAGCCAATTAACACTGAATGTTAACTGCTGATTCAGTTTCGCCCCACAATGCTCAGTCAAAGCTTGTCAAAGCTATCGCCCAACAGCCAACACCATAAATTGGAAGTAAATTAAAGACCTCAGGTTGGACTTTACCGCCCATTAATACTCCAGATAAACAATCTAACTGCCACTACATTTAATGGAGCAGTGCCGCTGATGAGTAAATCTGAGTCAACAGTCGGGGTTTTCCCTAAGCGCCACCTAAGCCAAATGAATGTAAAAATCAATGTGGAGTGCATCAAAATGTACTAAATGGCTTTACCCACGTCTAATGGTTGCAGTTGGTCCCTGATGGACTCATGTAACTTTGGTTTGTAAACCTTTTGAGTGTTTGTTTATTTGCTGCAGATTTTCAACATAATGGACGAACAGTGGTGTTAAAATTATTACACTTGTCCCCATGAGGACATTGCAGTTAGGTCTGCCTGCACTTATATGTCAAAAACTAAATAAGACCATAGGTTGATTTCACATGTGACATTGCTATATAGTCAGCATCTGATTTTCAGATGGAGGGCAGGAAGTGAAGCCGAATGAGTTTTCTGTTGGGAAAACGCCTATGTTTTGTGTAGTTAAAGGCTGCACCAATTGTTCTGAGAGAATGAAAAGCCATTTTTTAGAGTGCCAAATATTGCTATTCACAAAGGTGAGAAAAGGAAAAATCTCACAGAAAAACACTGTAAAAGTGGATTTTAAATTTGTGTTTACGGTCAGGAGGAGCAGAGTCTGCCGTGACAACTTCGTCAGAGGTATGTTTGAAAGCTGACTTTTTTCTGGATGCTATACATCATGAGGTTGTCATTAAAGGTTCATTTACACTGTTGTAATATGGTTTACCTAGACACATCAAGATCTGTTGTATGTTTGTTGACATTAGTCACTACTGCTAGCGCCTCCTTGAAACAATTTACCTTTAAAACTACCATTTACATATCGCAATAACCCTACAAGATGCTGGAGAATTTTATTGAATAATTTTTCATCAGTGGGAGATTTTTTGTCATAATACTCCAATATTAAGGTATTGCAAAAAAAAAAAAGAATTCAGGAATATGGATACAGAAGGTCCAGAACTGAGAGCATATTTTAATTATATTTCTTAACCTGGCTTTCCTGACCTCAGTTTTTTAACACGTGTAGTACAGACTTATTATATAAGCTCATGAAGTACTTTTTTGTCATTGCACTGGATCTGTTCATACTCAGCCCTAAATAGAACTGACAGTATTGACAGTGAAATGGCATCCACTCCACCCTAAGTAACTTCAGAACAATAGATCACAGAAACATGAATCCAAATCCTGGAAGTCAGCATGGTGCATACAATAAAAGGAGGGTCTGACATCTTTGATTGTTTAGATTTTCTATTGAAAAGTGCTGGAACACAGACAGAACCTCTAGGAAAACCTCCATCAGAGTAAGGAGAGTTTCCGGATCCACCTTACAGAAGTTATGAAGTAAACAGTTCAACTAGTGCATTTCATTTTTATATTATTAATCCATGTTATAAAAGTCAAGTGACCCTGTGTCCATGTGCGTATCTGCTTTATGAATGAAAAACTGAGGAGAGATTTTTACCTTTTTTCCTTTTGGAGTACTTATGTATTTTGGGTCAAGAATGAGTCAGGTGAAAATAGCAAACCGATACAACCAACACTATTGGCCATTCACAGCCACAAAGGGAGGGGCTGGAACTGGATCAACAGGACCACCAGAACACAACAGGACACAATGGGAGAACCAGGTCCAGCTGTGATTACACACCAACAAGGTTGATCGGGTTCTTACTATGGCCCAGTTCCATTCTGGTTCATGGTTAGACCCAGCCTGTTAACGTTCACTTTCATTGTATCACTGACAGACTGTTCTGCACAGGCTCTATTGAGATGGACCGGAATTCAGCAGATTACTAATTAAAGTTATTGTGAGTCACCATCTGCAGTGACTCGCAATGTTTGGATGTCATCTTCCCAGCTGCTTTTTACCACCTAATATGGTGTGGATTATCTTTTATCACCACTGTCAGGCATGATATGACTGACAACTTCATTCTTACTTAACAGTAGTCATAATTCTCCACTGAAATCAACACCATCTGCAGTAATCTAGACTGCATTTAAGTAGCCACTACCAGTCTACTGCCTCCGCGTAACCACAGTGACAGACCACAACTTCATTCAGAGTCAACCCCCACAGACAGCTTAGTACATCAACAACAACTACACAATTAATTGTGTTCCAATTTGAGAAAACCTCAATTTAACAAGAGGAACATTATACAGATTTGTAAACAGTACTTTACCACACATGGCTGCCATAGTTGTCAAGTCTTGTTAATCATTGTCACTTTTCAGCTATAAATACTGACAACAAAACCATTAGCGTAGAATCAAAATCATTGTGTTACTATTAATCCCATTTCTTTAAATACATGCAGCACTAACCACAATAACAGCCCTGTGGATTCAATGATGGACTTTGACCAATACTGGACACAAAGGGATCTCTCTGCTCTGTCATTGAACCTCATCATCGCAGGTCCCTACCCGGGAACAAAGCCAACTGTCTGGCCAAATGAAACCCGCTCCATCTCGTTCAAACAAAGGCCTCAAAGAGGTGCAGTGCAATCATCACAGCGTTACGCAACATATGAAGATCAATTCATGGGAGAGCTCAAAGCAACAACAAGGAGAAAGGGGTAGGCTGGATAAAATAGGGGTGGGGAATGCTTTAATCTTACCAAAGCAAGTGGCTTGCTTGGTGGCCTAAATGATCCGAAAACACTTGGTTGCAGCTTTATTCTGTTCAATTAACTTGACACAAATAGAACCCCAAAGCTTGAGGAGGGTTACTAATGAAATCCCTCCTGTGATCCACAATAGAAGAAAAATAACACTGAATCTCCACTACCTAGGTTCAATATTGTGACCATATCCATTTGCTTTGTTTCTGAAACTGTGGAGCCATTAATCCCAAACCTCCCCCTGGTGCATTTGAAATATTTATTGAATTCAGTAATCAATCTTTGAAATCGCTGCTGCATCTCCTATGGCCTTGTGCATAAAGTAATTCCTGCATTACAATGCTACTCTGACTGCCGGTTGCTAGGAAACAACCCAAGAAACTCTTTCACGATGAGAAAAGCTTTCACGCCAGCCAGAATTTTCTTTTTAGAGCCCAAGGCCACAAACAGTCCCCGGCCATCATCAGAGGAAGTTTGGAGTGAGTTTGTGAGGAATCGTACACAAAACCTCAACAGTCATGTAGCTCTTTGCCGTGCTGTTAAAATAACTACTGATAATATTCCTGCCAAATCTTTTAATATTTACATAAACACATTTTAATCAAATAAATAGCATTTTCCCTGTTGTGGTCAACCTGTTTTGTTTTGAACTCTTAGTGTGAGAACAAGAGTTATCATTGACTATGGCTTTAGGCAAATAAGGATAAAAAGGAAGTGTACCCAACCTTTTAAGCACAAAAGCCATAAACAGCCAATACTTGTATTAAAAATTATTAGCTGCTATAAATGGCACAAAAAATTCCTGTCAGACACAGCAGATTAGAGCCTACAAAGTAATAAAATCTAAACGGAGCATACATGGCACGCATGACTCTTCATAAAGCTAAAACCAAACTGGCTTTAGAAAATGTGATTTGCTCTAAATCTCACAATCTGGTCCACTAAATTCCTAAATTAATTTCAAGCACAATCCAGTGGTCGGCTAGTTGCATGTCTGGATAGTTTCCAGAAGCTTTCAGTGATGCGGTATCAGCACATGAACAGTGTGTTCTCTGGGAACTGGGAGCGAGCCAGCAGCATTGTCTTTGTTAGCAGCTGAAAGATGTTGTAATTTATGCTTTTCATGGTTTGCCACCATAATGTGACAAGGTCTTGTGTCTGCTTGTGTTAGGTGTGACTCCTCACCTTTTGCTCTCAAAGGCTGTGATAGTCTCACTGTAAACCATCCAAAGCAGACAATGACGCTGTTGTTTCCAAATGATGTTTTTGGTGGGCTGCCAAGTAAGATCACAACAGCTACAAAGACATAGCGGTACAATGACAGCCACTTAGGTGTATAAAGCCAACCAAGACGTCCTTTGTGAAGATCATGTCTAATAACTCTGAGTGCAATCTTGAACATTACACTGATCCAATTTAGCAGTATTCTGCTATTGCCTTGAAACTAAGGGTTGGGCAATGACACAAACAATAGGATCACAATAACCTTTATGTAATCTATATGACCTTTGGACATTTTTGCTTGTGCAAAAATTGTAATACTGCATTCACTGCATCTTATGAACTCTGAAATCTCCAATGTTTGGAACAACAGATGAGATACTGCATTATACTATGAATTCAGACATCTGTACTTACGTAACTGCAAACCTTACAAGATTAAACTACTTTTCTTTCTCGTTTTACTTGGTTTAAATACCTAATAATAGATTTGTCTTTATAATGAGGTGATGAAAATTCAAATGCATTGAAAAGTTTCACCTGTGAACCTTATTTATTCAGGTATAATTAGGAAAGTTAGTGTTGCATTATCAAACTGTAAGTGCCATAGACATCAATGCTGACCAATATGAGAATAACATATTGTGCTTATGAGATTTTCTCAACACTGCCCAACCCAACCTACAACCACAAAAAAAAAAAATCAACTAAATTTCTTATAGACCAAACTGAAGTGCCTGCCTCACTTAGTCTTCAATGGAAATTTCCTGTTTACAAAGTTGTCTTATGATCCCACCCAAGGCCTTTCACTTGACTCAGACTAAAATAGGCCTTAGTTCCAGACGGACAGGGATTTAGGGCTATATCCTGAGGATGTTTTACAAAAGAAGCACGCAGCACCACGCCATTGTGAATTTGTAGGTCTCAACATAGGTGCTTTTTGCCTTCTGTTGCATTGCAAAGTAAAACAAAAATGAAGATAGAATTCAAATTTTTTGTGTGGCATTTAACAACTTTGAATGAATGCATTTTATTAAACTGTTTCTATAATTTTACTGCTCATGCGCCTGCACAAACAGTGAACAAGGGCTATGGAGTAACACTTGGTTCTTTAATTTCCATTATCCAGCATGTGCTTTTTTCTTTTTTCATTTTTCTACAATATCTAAAGTAAGGGTCAATAAAAAAATGTACTGGCGGGTTATAATACAACTCTTTGTTTAAGTCAGTTTGGAATGTGTATCACTGCAGTCAGTACAATTTAACTAAAACAGCTATTTCCAGTACAACGACAATATAATTGCTGTGATTTAAACCATTTTGACAAGCAGAAGCTGGGTCTAATAGGGAGTCATTGTACTGGGTCCACACCACTTACTGGTGGATTCAAAGCACTCAGACCTTTAGGGAAGCATGCATGAATACCCTGCATCTTTCTCTCCAATTATAATCAAATACAGTCTTCATTAAGTCCAATAATAACATAGCCACAGGCAGTCGAACTTACACAGTGAGGAAGGACAATAAAATGATCCGAAGAGAGCACAGCCGCACACAGCGAGGCAAGGACTTCGTGCCACTTTTCACACCAGCATGTACGCTCTTTACATAGTTAAATCTACTCTTAGAATAAACATTTTGATGTTGCATGAGAAACAATTTTTTCTTTAAAAAACTATTTCTCAAACTGTTCAGATTTCTTGAAATGACCACATTAATCCTTCTTTTCTGACAGTTCAGCACACTGGTGAAATTCCATGAATCACTGAGTGACAAAATGTTCAGTTTCCAAAACAAATGCATACCAGGAACAAGAGAACCTTTTGAGCACCTCTTGGGTCATAGTGACACATGTTTGTTTTACAGTGTGGTAGTGGTATTTGCTTTTCTCTACCACTGACTACAAACTTGATTTCAGTCTTGATCTGTGAAGCTATGCTGCTATACTGTACAAAGGGATCATCAGAAAATAATGAAAAATGTCAAATAATTACGATCAAAAAGAGCAAACTACAACCATTTAGAAACTAGGTATTTTCAAAGACTTCCTTTGTGGATGTGGATTTCAAGTGGTAGACATTAAAAGACTACTGTCAAGGGTTACTCACTTGAGTTGAATCATCTTTAGTTCACCTCAAACGGCAGCAGAAACTGACAAGCAGCTACATACAACTATTCGCTTTGGTCACAGTCACAAGAACGGAATGATGCCATTATGAGAACGGTCAACACAGCAGGTTTCACAGTATACAAACTTGCAAAACCACTTCATCTTCACCACAACTTAGTGGCTGTGATTAATTCCTCTCGCTAATATACTTTCCCCTGAAGCCTTTTTATATCGTTTACAAATTTCTCAAGCACAAATAAAAAAAACAATGCTGCTGTAAGAAGATCAAGAATTAGCTTCTTAAAGCAACTGCCAATGTGACATTATGCAAGTTTATTTTAGAGACTTGTTTGTTACTCCATCAAGGCTACATAACACATAAGCAGATCTGCATGGTAATCATGGTTGAAATGATTAATGTGAAGGGCTTGGCCTGAGGAAGAATGGTTGGAGTGTAAGTGAAATATATGGCCATATGGGAAAAACGTCTGGCAGAGGATGGCTGTTAGAGGTCAGCCAAGGCAAGTGTCAATTAGCCCAGGCAAAGTCCAAGGAGCTGTTCAAGCTATTCAATAAATAATGCTCTGCTGCAAGTGCCATTGTGGCATTTAGTGCGGTATGTGCTGCTCGGATAGTGAGAGAAAAGCTTAATACAACATCACGATTTGACTAAAATCAATGTCAACTGGAGTAGAAAAAGAAATGTTGTGCCACCGCAATAAAAAGTCTTAGTCCCTGAGGTGAAATCTGTACAAGTCTGAACACATGAAAACTTTCTGGTTTAAGAGAACAAGAGAGTGATCTGATAATCTCCACTGGCACCAAGTAATCTGGACTCATTGGCCTTAGAAAGAGAACATAATCAGAGTTTCAGTTGGGGGAAGCTAACATAATTGTTATCTGTCTTCTCACTGAAATCAGGAAGAAGGGAGAAAACTGTCAAATATTTCCAGGGAGAATCAGATTATGCTCAAGCTTCACCAGCGAACGGACATTTTCCCCTGATGGGCAACGGTGGGACTGAGGGCTGCAGAGTTGGAAACGTGACCAGCTACAGGTTAGCCAACCCCTGAGGGACCAATTACAAAGATAAGATTTCAGCAAGACAGATATGGTGCACCAATCCGCTCCACTGCACACAGGAAGTGGAACAACAGTATTCTTAATCACCGATTGATATAAAAGGGGAAAATGTGTGTGGCAGTTTCTTTTTTTTTTTCCCCTTTTATGTTTAAGGTTGCCTGACTCTTCCGCCGCCCCACCCCCATCGCCCCCCTCTCTGGCACTGCCCAAGGACTGCTTCTGCAGCAGTTTTCACTCTTGACAACAACATCCATTCACAAAGACAGCTGTTTTGTTCACTTTAGCACTGAAATAAATCACCTCTGTTGGCTGACATGGCATGTAATCACCTGCCTCTCACCGCAGATGTTAATAAACCACAGTTTGCATGAAGCACGACAAGCTGCATCAGGTTCAGTGGCAGATTTCCCAAAAAAAACAGCCTTATGACTCAACATTACAGTATGACATCTACTAGAAGGCCTCCATAAAAGAATGCAAAACACTCCATCAGTTCAAAAATATGTACTTAATTCGACATGAAGCGGATGTCAGTGTGATGAGTAGCACATTCAAAAATGTGCAGTGAACACACAGAGGAGTCATTAATGTGTCTGAAAACTACCCACCAATCTGTCATCAACACACACTCTCACTTTCCAGGCCTCCTGTCCCCCTGTGTGTTTTTGTTTACACTGGAACGGGGGAGGATTTCCTTCACATAAGAACACACAACTGGTTACCAGAATTGGGTTAAACATATTACTGGGATTTGATTGGCTGTGAAGATGACACTTGCCCTCTGGCATTGAAGAGCAGAGTAATTGCATTGTATTTTCCACCAAGATAATTATTATGATAATTATTACCATAATTAACCAGTGCTGTAATATGATCAAAGAGGCACAACATGAATTAGGCTAAAAGATATAACAGCTGAATACATTACCACAAGGTGTAGGCCAAGTAAAAGAGAAATTAAAAACAACTGACGCTCGCTGTGTTTACATGAACGCTAATAACCAGCTGCTACTCTATGGTAATATACCAAATCTGATTATATTCAGTTTGTTTGTTGAATTAAGCCTTATACATTCCCCAGATCAAACATGGGAAAATCTAATATCATCACTAAGGTAAATTTAGGATAATTTTGTAGATATGCATAGTCGGCAGTGGCTTTTCTACTGGACGTGTGCAAAACTTTACCAATATTTAGTAAATGTCAAAAAAACAGAAGTATGTATGTTTTCCCATTAAATCACAAATGCGATGGTTTGTTTATTTAGTATTCGTCATTCCATAAACATGGTGAGGAACAAATATCATGTTGATTTACAGATATATTCACTATTACTATTATATTTCAGGCTACTTCTCCATCTCGTAATAAATTTTAAAATGATTGGGTTTCCTGGTCCATACTGCACCGTATTTCTTTTTCAGTCAACATCTCACGAGACTGTAGTTGCAGAAAAGAAAAGTGCAAAAACAAGGAATAACAAGACTTTAGCCAAAAGTCTTGTTTTTCTATTAGGTAAAGTTTTATGTGCACAATATAGTTGCACAATTTGAGGGTGCCAGTTCAACATGGTCAACATGTACTGTATGCAACATCCAAACTAACCAACCAATTATTTTTCAGAATTGAGTGGAGATGCAAGTCCACAAGGAAGTCCACTTTCTTCAACATACTTCCAGGGATGGTCTACAAATGGGGCATCAAAGGGCAGTTACCCCCTGTAACTTCTGCACTTGTAAAAAGAAACCACTAAACCATGTCCAAATGCTTTTCAAAGCACTGAGACAAACAAATTAAGCAAAAGTGATTTAAAAACTGTTAGATTAATCTACTCCACAATGTCTTACAGGAAATTACTGAGCTTTTTATTTAGTCTCAGCATTATAGAGTCTTTTTAAACCGTGTTCAGTAAGTTTTTGAAGTACCTGTCTATGTCTTTGTACTGTGCTGTGTCCTGTTTTTAATGTTCAACGTTGTATATTTGAAATGCACTCTCCAGACTTTAAAAATAATCTACCTATACGGGTATTAATCATGTCACCTTGAACCTTTTTACTTTATGAGATATTCACTGTTACTATTAACACTTTTACTGGTGCCCAGTTTTGTTTGAACACTGCGTTTCTTCCTGTTATGCATTAGGGTGATGTTTTTATTATGGCCATGGTAAAAACTATAAATCAAAGATGGATAATAGTATAAATATTTCACTGAATTATTGACACATACACTGATTCCCCCACGCCAGCCAGTGAACACTGCTTGCCACTCTGTGTACAATGTTCTGGCTTCACCCCTGCATCCTGTTAAACTATTTTTAGGGTCGAAGATATCAATAATACTGACATGATATTAAGTAATACTGATGAAGGAACAAAAGACTAAGTCTGTTTACATGACGTCAGTCAATTCCTATTTCAATGTAAAGAGGAAAAATGGTGAAAGCTTTACCAGGCCTTATGTCAACAATGCTACATTATGCAAGCATGAATGTAAACAGGAATATTAGTGGAATGTTTAGTTTCAATTCAGCTTAGTGGAAACAATGGGCTTCGTACAAAACCCATGTGTACTAAATTACACGTTCTTAAATGCCACATACGAGTGATTTATATGCATGACGTGTTGAGAACATACGGTGTTCGCCTTTTTCTCGGTTTTTGGATTACGGCACACAATTGACAAGTGATCTAGTCCTGTTATAGGAAATACTTTGCTATGTTCTGTACTACTATATATTTCATTACATTGAAAAAAGACTGTGAAATCCCTACACACTTTGTAATTTGTTGAAATTCTATTTAACGCAGCCAGACATCATCATCATCATCATCATTTATAAGGTGTTCTAAAACATACAAGCATTTTCCGAATCTGATGCAGATCATACGAACCCATTATGCTACACAAAAATAGAGTACACTAATGTTCAGATACGAATATGGAAAAAGTTCTTGCATGATAACCATGCATTTTTGTGAAAAGGGCAAATAATATTTACAGTATTGCGCTTAAGTCTTGATTAACTTTGTTGTTTTTGCAGAGCTGAAATGATTTCTCATTCAGTTTTCTTCAGATGAAAAGAAAAAATACAAAAAACAAAAACTGAACTAAATACGATGTAAAGGTTAAATTCCCAACACATCTGACGTAAATCGAATGAAACACTGTATAAAATCTCAAAAAAATTAATGGAATAAATCTAATTGTGTTTGATCAAAAGAGTTCAAAACATGTTGGGTCCAAAGGGAAGCACCACTTTGGTTTCCCTGAAATTTAGGATTTTACTCCTTCAGTCATACCCATGTTGAATTTGATTAGATATATTGACAAATTAATATGTGTGGTCATTATAACCTTACAACCAAAAACCTAGTATCAGACTTGGACTTTTGCAGAGTACTGTATACATGTAAAGTGTTGTAGTCGCTGCATCATTTCCTAATGGGGTTCATAGCAGGAAGCATTTCAGAGCAGACAGAAAGACTATCACTGCCTTATGAATATTTGAAGACATTCACTTAAGCAGGCAACTCAATGGATGAATACTGTTAATGAATCTGGCTCTACAGATATTTAAACCACACAGAAAATAACCCGAGCTATAATAAAGAACAGGATATTTAGCACCGGTGACTTATACAGTGTCAAAATGCCAAATGATTTCCATATTCAGCCAAAATGTATGCAATGCAGCTAAAATTAAATCAGATGAACTACTCAACTTTAATTAGACTTCTAATAATTAACCACTGACTCTTACGTAGCACAGGTTGTATAAAAAAAATCTCCCAATAAGGACAATGATATTTTGATTTTGTTTATATCCAGCTCTGTCAAAAAAAACAAACAAACCTTGCCCTGATCTTGACCCTTTTCACGTAATAGCAGCCATCTTTAAGTGCCATTGTTACGAGCAGTGTAAACAAGCGTAAGCTGCATGCCGAACCCATATCCTTAGATTTAGAGATTTCTAATCACACAAATTAATCAGCTCTCCATCTGATCCACGTCATGTCTGAGCTGTTCACCAAGAGGGAGGATTATGCACCAGATTATACACCACACTGAGCTGGTACTATGTAGAGCCAAGACTGAAACAAATTCACTCATAGTGGTCTGCTAGATGATTACCCTGATAAACTTATTGCATCAGTAATATAGAAAAGAACTAATTAATTCATAAGGACCTGGTGTGACTTATGGGCCACTTGTTAAAAAAAATTTCCCTCCTATTTAACCTTTCCTAAATTATTTGTCACCATTTATTGCAATATCCTGAGTTCTGCATTTCTTCCAATGGAAATCATCCACTTCCTATATCATAAAAGAAGTTAGTATATTACTAAAACAGAAAATACTAAAGAAAAGGTGACTTTTTTCAGTAAAATATATCATTAACTGAACATAAACCAAGTATGTCAATTTACTGTCATTGATCCAACAAACTCTTGAGTTTTACTGGTCAATCAATGAACAGAACAGTGTTTCCACATTCACTTTGAAGCCTCTGAACATCCAAATGAGTCATATCTAATGACCATGAAAAGATGACAAACTGTATTTTACACCAATTATTTAGATGTATTGATAGGATTAGTGAATCAACAGCATAGATCAGTAGATGCTTTTGGTGGACAAAGTGGTTGTGTGAGTCTTTATGGGTTAACACGAGTATCCTTCATTCTATTAATGTTAATATTATGGGTACAGGTAGTTTTAGGTTAAAGTTCTGTATGTTTATTTTGTATTACATTATTGTAGCTGCAAATAAGCAGAATTACTTTTATACTTTGCATTCACAATGAAAATTAATGTTTAGTCAGCAGGTTTACGCAAAAAATACTAAACCAATTTCCATGACATTTTCAGGAAAGGTGTGAGGTGGTCCAGAATAGACCCCATTACATTTTGGCAGATGTAGGTCAAAGGTCACAGTCACCAAAAATGTGTTTTCACAATGATAAGAGATAGGGCAAATCAGGTGTGTGGGGGGTGGAGTTTGTTGTGCCTGGCACCACTTGTTGATAATTTTCTTTACATACACAGTCACTTCATTATTAACTTTGCGAATCAGAGATTTGTGAAGTTATGATGCTTCAACGGTTTGTTTGTCTGTGTGTGCGTGGGTGTACACGTTTCCTCTCTTCACACTCTAGCGTCGCCAATTCTTGACAGATCATTCTGAAATTTGGCATGTAGAAGGAGACACATACATGGACAAAAAACGGACCAAGTTTCAGGTGAATCGACTTACTACTTCTGGTCTGATGCCATATTGAATTTTTGCGTCATCACGTTTGCCGTTTTCAACATGTATTGGTGATTTAACATGGTAATGACTTATAATGATGTATTCGTGATTTGACAAGATCACATATTTCATATGATTTGTCAAGTTACCATGCTCCACATGGCATTTTCGTCTTTTTTCTAACTGCCTTACTCTTGTGTTCCACAAGTTTAAAAAAAAAAAAAATAGGGCAGAAAACTGGTAAAATCATTACATTTCAGAAGCAAATGTTTCTAATTTTTGCTTGAAAACTCAGTAAATTATCTCAATTATCAACGTAGTTGCCCCCTTTTTTTTTTACTCAACTAATAATTTAGCTGTTGCGGCTGTGGTTATGTCACCGAGGGATTTAGAGGTTTCCTTCAAAAAGTACCATCATTTGTTTCAGTCTCTCCTGTTAATGGAGGTGTCACTTTTTCCACATGCTGAAATTTCCAAAATCTCCTTCTGGAATGAAGCTCTTAATGACAGACGTAGCAAGAAGCGTAACTCAATAGCAGTCATGTAAATAGTGCACGTCAGGAATGGTTTATTCTCTGCTCATAGTGCAGCCAAGTGGGTCTCCAGCTCAGTTATGTAAAGATTGTGGTCTCTCAGTGGCATGAGGTCTGTTGCGTTCTACTGTGAAGGCCAATGGAATTTGTGGAGCCTTGACTTCAGAGTTGTTTTTCTTTGTCTTAAAAATATCTCAAGGAATGCGAACATAAGGAGAAGAAACATGTCTTCTGCATTATACTGTGTGTCATTCAGTGGCAAGTAATGTACATATTATGACCCCGACTGGAACATAACGGGCCATTTGACAACACAAAAGACAAGCAGCGATGCAACCTCAGCAAGGCGTATGATAATTAAAATTACAGAGGGGTGGACTGAGGGGTCCACTGTGGTATGGACATGGAAACAAAAGAAGGGAACACATTCTGTTATATTTCTGAACATTTGCTGAATAAAAGAATACATCAAAGTGCATGTTGAATGAATGGGATAACCTGGAGTGAGTCTTCAGTATGTGTTCAAGAAACTAAAAAGACCAGAACAGGAATTTACAGTGGAAAGAAAAAAAGTGCAAAATAAGCACCTCAGCATGTGGTCTCTTGATAAACATTTTAGAAATTGTGCGAGTTCAACTTTTCTTCACCCTCTGATGCTGTAAAAGGAATACTGGTGTGATTCTGCTAAAGGACATCTAGGAGACTTCTGCACACTTCGCAAAACGTACAGTTTTTTCTATGTACCTTGTAAGGACAAATGTTGTCCTGGTAATGTTTTTTTATATATATATATATTCCTTAGAAAAACTGGACATTTTAGTGCAGAGGTGGGCATAAAGTTTTTATGGGGCCACATGAGCAATTTGGTCAATACACTACTTGCAGTTTGGCTGAATACATACATTTATAAAAACGGTAAAAGCAACAAGGCAGTCGGAGACAGCAGACCTCCACCAAGGCTTGATTTTTCATTCACACATAACGTGATTGAGCCATAGGTGTTGACCCATCTGATGTCCGAAGGTGAGACGATGTGAATGCAAAAAAACGCCAGATTCTATCTTGTCTGAATCCTGAGACATTACCACTGATGTGTTTTAGATGTTGACCTTTAGTGTGACCTTGACCTTTGCCCTCCATTGTTGAAAATCTAATCGGTTCTTCCTTAACCAATTATCTATCATTTCTCAAAGTTTCATCAAAATCCATTCAGAACTTTTTGCGTAATCCTGCTCACAATCAGACAAACAAACAGACTCAAATTTATTACCTCCTTGGCGGAAATAACAATATGAAAATATGGAGTACATAACACAACTATTTAATGAATATTCATAAAAACTATTTTGTGCAAAGCCAGCACCACATTAACTCCGCATGAAAAACATCAAATGCACCCCACTTCCTTTGTTTGCATATCATCGTTTTGTTTTTACCTCCGACTTCAATGAGGAAATACTTGGAAGCCCATGTCTTGTTAAAATCTCTGCAGTCTGAATCAAATCTTGTTTTGCACATAAGCTGACATCTTCATGGGCTGAAACTAACTAACAAACCAATCAGTGTGTGCGCCTTATGCCAAGTGTGGAAAATATCCACACAAAAAAAACAATTTAGCAGATCCTTCAAAATAAAAGCAGCACCGTTGTATTAGTTGCATCTATTACAATGATATACATTTACACTGACTTAATTTGCCAGTGACCTCATGGGGACCAGCCAGGGCCAGCAATCGGGCCACTTATGGCCTGCAGCTGTACAATGCACAGGTCTGTTGTAGTGCCATAACAATAACCATCTGGGTTTTCCCTAGTTTCTTTGGTCTTACTTTTACCATACTTGTGAAACATTGAGGCAAAACTAGAACAGATAAGCTACATTAAAAATAAAGGTTTCTAAAGATGTGACTAGATGTAGCCCATACATTCATTTGTTTTGTTTTCAGCTTTGTGGCTGTACATCAACATTGTAATGGAGGGCAAGTATTGTAAATACGCAATGAAGTTTAAGAGACAAAAAATGCAATATGGTTTGATGGTCATTATGTATATTTCTATATTCCCCTGTATAGTCCTATATTCATAAGACAATTACACAAGGACGAATGTAGTGTACAGACCACCATCTAATGCAGTCACATTGTCTTTACCATGGGCTAATGTTTTTTTTTTTTAAGACTAATGTCTTTTAATGCATTCTAATCATTTTAATTTTCTTATGTTTTATGTAAATCAACTTGAATTGTCCTGTACACGAAATGTGCATTACAAATACATTTGCCTTAAAATAAAATTTACATCATTTATCATCAGTCATATTTACGTCATAAATATGATGCCACACATTAGTTTCTAATGAGTTTTCCAGTCAGTTCTTTGTCATTTTACCAGAAGTCAGAAATTGCCACATAAGGACAAAAAGGGAACAACTATAGCTGCTTTCCTACAGAGTAATTCTAAGAACTTAGTTCTAGGAACTAAATAGTTCTTAGAACTATATAGTTCCTAGGGAACCTTTGGGTTTGCACTCTGACAGGGCAGTAGTAACCATGGGAGGGGCAAATGTGATGCCAACTTCCGCCACAGTGATATATTCTTTAAGCAATGAATTCAACAATCACACAAGGAAGTAGAAGACAGCACTACTATAAACTAGAATAGAGAATGAGGAGGTCATGCCATTAATGTTCCGTATCACAGGAATGTTAACTGTGGTCAAATACAGCGTCTAATGTCAAGAATGGAGGAGTTTACAGAGGGAGTTAGGAGATTAAGAATCCAGAGGCAGGTGATACTATGACATATGTTTATGTCATAGCTTTAATCAACATCCTTATTAATCCAAAAACAAAACTACATCACTGATCTGTTTATTACTTTCACCTGACCCCCCCCCCCAACACACAGCTGACGTTACACAGATGATTTTAAAAATAGCAGTACCGCAAGGTGAGGAAATGCGGAAATAGGCGTGATCTCGACTCTACCAATCACCAAACACCAATGTCAAATAGTTCCTGGAGAGCGAAGAAAGACCCTGCTTGCCGGGAGGAACTAAAAAGATTATAGGAACTAAAAATGGTTCCTACTTATGCGAGTGTGAGAGGTCAGAGCGAGCGAATGCTAGTGCTAGTTTAACAAGGTGGTTAAACAATAACTTACATCAAGTGTTGTTTGAGAGTCACTGTACCATCTTGTTAGTACAGCTTATTAAACACAACTATAGTTAAGTTGTCTGTTGAGAAAAAATGCTTTATTAAATAAACTGAAATGCCGAAAGTTCAGCTTGGCAGATGAGCAGTCATATTGATATGTCAAAGTTACTATTTGCCCAGAGATTTAATTAATGGAGAAAAAATAGATACACAGGGCACTAAATCACTTAAGTTTCAGTCAAAATGGTTGAGACCAGAGTGACTCCTGCAAAAACGACTGTTCACCTAGTAGTTTTGGAGAGAAGTTCAATACAAGTCTACATGGCACAAGATGTTTGGAAGCCACGCCCCATGACTGTAAATTGTACAACGACTTTAAAAGACTTCGACTGTACATTAGCTTACATTTTTAGGCCAAGGTCTTTGCGCATCTGTCTAAAGGCTGTAACATGGGAAAATAAACTTTTTATTCCTTCTTTACAAGTACAAAAAAATAGCCAAGGCATCAAAAGATAAACACCCTGGTAGAAGATGATGCTAATTTGATTAATATCTACAAAACACAATGCAAAGTAATCCAAATAGACCTACCGTGGTCATTGTCTTAAAAATAGAGAAAGCCAGCCGACGAGAAAAGTAGAAATACACCAATATCAGTTATAAATCAAGAGCGTTAGCCTGATTCTGTGCTCCTTCATGATTCACACAGTGAAAAGACCACTGTGCATTTAACTTCCTACAATCTCAGTGGTGCATTTAAACACAAACTACACTGGATTGGTCTCGTCATTATTAGATTTTCAGGACCTACCCTTCATTTACTTGGGCTACAAAAATATCCTTGTTTTTGTAGTATGCAACAGTGTCTGGAATGCAAATCTTTTTTTGGCTTTCGGTCAACAATGATAATGATATCAGCATTTAGCAGAACAATTAAACAATAAATCAGTCATGCATGGCATAATCCTGCACTCAGGTCATGGATTCAGATTAATGCTTTTACTCAGTTTTTGCAGCCACAGCACGAAAAAAAATAAAAAAATCTGAATGAATGTTTTTTGGGAGGTTTGAAGCTGATGTGGTATTAAGACCACTGTTCAGGACTGTTGTATAGACAACGTACACTGGTGCATTTGTTTCTTTTTTCCCTTCTGAAAATCATTCCCTGTATTTAAACCAGGAGGAATACGTCACTGTGACCACGGTGTGTGTAACCACTTCAGCCTCTACTTTCAATACAAGAATAACATGTGACATCACTTCTCCAGGAGCAAGAGCTGCAGCCTACAAGGAAACGGCAACCAGCGCCTATATTTACAAGCTACATGGGAGTTTTGGACAATTACAAAACCCTGCATTTCCTGGGAAAATTACAGAATTACAACTCCAGGAGACACTTGCTGCAGAAGTCCGTCCTACTTTTTGAGCCAGTGATTTTGCAGGGCTTTTAAATAGATGTCCACATGCTCCTGACGCCATGACAAAAATAGGAAGGCAGTCGCCAAACAACACCCGGCTTCAAAAAATAAAAATACCACCTCGGAGGGGAAAGGGGTGCTGTTGTCAAGCCATTCTTCCTGTTTCAGTTCAAAAAGAATCTTGACGCCTTTCCTCTTCCTGCTTGGACACAGCAGGATGCTGAGACCGGGCAGCTTTGTGCTCATCATTCACTTAAACCATTTCCCCTTCAGGTTTATTGTTGCATTGTTTGGAATGTACACATGCTTGCTGAATTAATCACCAGAATATTTCTTCAAGTTTTAATGTTGTGAGTAAAACAATGGCTTTTACAGAGCTCCTTTTTATTTCCATCATACGCATATCTATGCTAATTGGATGCCCTGTGTCCACTTCATTTGCAAGTAAACGTTCTTTTAAATAATTTTAAGAGCTAATGCATCTCTGGTTGTATTATTATACAAAGAAAGGCCATAGTCCTGCTGTGTTGGCATTTCAGTGATTTTCTTTACCCCATATCTTCTCTGCAATGCCATGACCATTATGCAGACAAAGGAATATATTAGCAGGTTTTGGTTTTTAGATTTTAGTTGAATTCTTCCCATTTCATTATCTCCTTCATAAAATGTCCAACAAATGCCCAACGTGCACATATTTCTCCCTAGTTTCTGTGAACTTTAATAACAACCCCGTACTAGGTCTAGTCTAGGATATGTTGAGACAAAATGGACGGCTTGCCCTTCCAGAGGAAACAGGGTCACAACACTGAAGGGCTGGGGTTCCTGAACTTTAGCTTGGCCACCTGGCTAAAGAAGATGACATGTTCATCTTGCATCCAGCTACTTCCTAGAGAACAATGGCTGTGCAAACGAAAACCGACTTATCAAGCTAAATGGCCAGAAAGTCAAGTATTTGTTTCTCCGGGTGATTTCACATATTACCTCCTGTCAGTTGATCTTGTATGTCTTCCTTACTGCAGTCTCTCTAGTATTGAAATATGTGCCAAAAGGTACAGAAATCCTGGGGTATTGACTTTCTGGCACAAAGGAAAGAAAATAATATTCACAAGCATCAGCTGAAACAACAATATTAATACACACTGAAACCCTACATTTTCAAATTGGATGTCAAAGATACCAATGCTAAAACCTTTAACATAAAGACTTAGTTTATACTGGAAGTTTCAATAAGATGCAGGAATAAAATGTTGAAAATGTCTTGTTTTTGGTATAATGCCAAAACTGAGGATAAGCTCAGAAAAGACTGTTTTAAGGGTAATCTATTCTTTCTTAAATTAGAAGTGAGAACTTGGTTTCAACAGAAGATTGCTTGCATTGCTGTGAACAAATGACTTAATACTGTAAATAATACAGCTGCAAATTCAAAAATGCACTGTTTTTAACAAGGAACAACAACAAAAACAACTACAAATAGCTACCATAGCACCTTAAAACCCCCAACTGCCTTGTGCAAAATTTCATTGGGCTGAATACAACCACAAATCGTCCCTCCTGAGGGAGTTTCACTGTCGCCACGTCATCTGCAAAACTGATAATATGGCTGTCCCCTGCAGTTATCTGTACAGAAAATAAAAGGACATCACTGAGGGGAGACAGCAAAGGAGACGCTCCTCTCAGTTAAAAGTCCATCAACCTTCATGAAGATAAAAGGATAAAACACATCAACTAGTTTCCTGTGTATATTCAAGTTCAGGATGTAAAATAGAGGGCATGTGTGTTCAACTACTATTGCAAAGACCTGAAAGCCATTGAAAAGATTATTTTGTTTCCCCACTCTAACTCATTATATCATAACTAACTTGCCGGTATTTTTCTGGAATATAACAATTTTAACTGCCAATGAAAAAGCCATGTCATGTTAATTCTTATCACAACTGCAATAATGTGGAGCAACATTTCACAGACAAAACTGTATCCTCCTCCAACTGTGTCTGCAAGCAGAGAATGTCTTTTGTCTATGTTCAATTAGCCGGGCGTCTGCTGGGATACTGTAAAAAAAAAAAAAAAAAAAAAAAAATACAAATAAATCATGCAAAGGAGCCTGACAAAGGCAGTGAGGTCATAAGCTGTCAAGTGGTCAGTCATTTAACCTGTCATGTGACAATAGGGTGAGGCAGCGGGTCAAATCCGACTGTGGTCAGTCTTGAGCGATAAAGACAGATCCCTTTAACCGTTAGCTAATCCTGACAGAGAGGCCATGCCAACACCATTAGGATAAACTGTGTCAGCCACTGCAGTCCTAAGACATTTGAAAGGAAGACTGGGAAAGGTGCTGTTATTCAGAGAAAATGCCGATGAAAGCACACAGTCACATGATAAATCAATTGTTAAACATTTAATTTAGTCACAGTGAGACTGAGATTTCCATCTACTGCATATACTGTCTTTTTATTTTAAATGACTCTTAAAAGCCATGTTTGCATATGCACTCAGTATGCATTCATACCACTGCTCCAGTCTTTTGAGGGACCGCAATCATGCCAGTGATTACATTTTACTACATCTCATCCAAACCTCGGTATCTTTTCATCTAACTGGTTTGCAGCTCATGCATTCTGTGTATTTATTTTTTTCATTTTCCAACTCCATAAGCTTTTAAGAACCTCAGAAGCTGCAATTAGTAACGATACATATGATTCTCCACTTACTACTAACACTTACAAATCAGAGTCCACTCTCTCGTTCCATAATATTACTCATGTCCAAACAAACCACAAATTACGACCCCAGTTTTCCTCATTTTTGTCAGTTGGCGCCACTGGTTATTTTAACTGACCGTAACCATGGTAACAGATGCTGTAATTTGTCAATAATAGTCCCTGGTCATGATTTTTTTTTTTTTTTTTTTTTTAAATACCATTCTACATTTGCCAGGGGCTCTTGAGTGTCAAAGCAACTGAAAAACAAAGCCAGCCTCCACCCCTTTTTATGGATCTGTTCCAAAACTTTAAGGGTTCACATTTTTCCCAGACCCTCCCCTTCCAAGTTTCACGGAAATTGCTGTGTCCTGCTGAAAGACAGACGGACAAACAGGAGTGATCACATTACCTACTCGGTGGATGTAATGACAAGCACATTTGGGGAGAACACAAGGTGCTTTGGGAGACGAGTCTACAGGTTAAATCACCAAAAGCAATCTGACTTGTTGACTGACTATTAAAAGTCCCTGTTAATGCTTTCGTCCTGTCTGGGATGATGACTACTGCTACAGCTGCCAGACAGATCCTGCTATTTGTTGCTACAGCTATAAAGGCACCTGTCATCTATAGATATTACAGCTAGGACAAAGCTGCAAAGATCATGAGCCTAACAAGTGGTCAGTGACAGAATAATTGTTAACTCAATGCTATATAGACCAGTGGACTACTATGCCACCAACTCTCGCCCACAGCTTTAAGTGCTCTATTGATCTTCATTGTGTGCACAGCCTCTGGTAGAGCAGCAGTATTCACCCAAAGTGGAAGCATTGCTCAAATGATTGATACCATTATTGGAACCAGAATGGATTGTGTATGTGCATTTGCAAAGCATGCCTGCTAAACCCATGCATGCAAGATTTGGCATGTTAGTACAGAAACCGTAAGAACCACAGCTCATTGGATTTGCATGATGCGAAGCTATCCAACTGGAGGAAGCTACTGCATGGATCAGATGAGCTCACATGTGCTAAGACAATGGGTGATGCCATAGATAAAAGAGCACTAGCAGGAAACATGCACCAGCCAGAAATGGTGTCCGTTATGCACCCCATACCATTCTGAGATGCAGGGAAGTAAAGAAAAAAAAAAAAGAAAAGAAAAAAATTGGACTTTTGTTTTTTTTAAAAATGATACATAACTGCATGATGCAACATTTTGTTCAAATGCATTTTTTATAGAATGTTCTTTGCAGTGTCATTATATATATATATATATATATATATATATATATATATATATATATATATATATATATATATATATATATATATATATATATATATCACTGCAAAGAACATTCTCGACAATTCATACACAAAGTGCTTATAACTTCTAAATAGAAACACAAGACTAAATATTACACAACAGTACAATATAACATTTTAAGTGGACTCCAGGTTAAAACAACAACAGTGCAGATACACCCATTTCAGGTGGCATGTGCAGTTGCTTTCAGCTTGGACTTCCACATTGTCATCACAGACTATTCAAGATTCTAGCTGCATAAAACTGAAATGATGTTTCTCCCTGCTAAGTTCTGCTTAAACAGGCTGCAAATGAGAATTTACAATGGACAGATTTCGCCTGCACCAGCACCGTAGGTCCTGTTATGTTAAGTGTTCATGATTATCTGTGCTGATAGAGGCTTAGCGGGATGTAGCCACACGTACACTGGAACAAGCTCAATGGCAACAGTTGCACACAAATACTTCCAGGGGATGTTGCAACCCTGCAAGTATCGAAGGCGGCAGAACTGAGTGCATAGAAAACCTCCAACAAGAAGATGCAATGGGTAGTTAAAGAGAATAAATGGTGTTCTCTGACCTGTTGCGTCCTCTCAGCCGGATTCATCATCACAGCTTGTCGAAAGCTGTTATCCACATAAGACGCCATTGTTTTGGAAGACGCCGCCTGAAGGGATACTGGATCCGTTCACCTAAAAATTACTCAGTTATAGATATCCACAAGTAGGGATAAACACAAAAGAAGTCTTCTGCTGTGTTGGTATTTTGTTGTCGGATGTGTTCCGGGACAAGCGGATGAGCTGGGAGTGCCCGGAGCCAGGCCACGACTTGAGCCCGACAGCCGAGGAGTCTATTCGGGGTGTCTCTTTCTTAACGCCCGACCCGAG
This sequence comes from Siphamia tubifer, assembly GCA_020466265.1. Taxonomy (NCBI): domain Eukaryota; kingdom Metazoa; phylum Chordata; class Actinopteri; order Kurtiformes; family Apogonidae; genus Siphamia; species Siphamia tubifer. Next base: position 12,579,263 of record CM035792.1, on the reverse strand, counting down.
ACGGGGAGTGCCACCGCCACTCGCACCGGTCCCAACTTCTGTCCAAAAGAAGAAAAAAACGTCCCACAAACACTCTGTTAGAATTGTTCTCTTAAATGTAAAACTGTCCCTATATTCAAGGCAGCGTTCATCAAAGCTATTCCTTGTCTCTTCAGCATTCTGCTAGCGACGAAAAGAAATTCCATGTAGAACCGCCGAACACTCAAAGTAAGCTAGCAGCTAACTGTTAACCGGTCCACGGTCGCCTGGAGCCCATTACCAGAGGCAGACCCCGGTCCGCTCACTTAGAAAACGCCTTAAATTAGCATTCTTTTACGGGTCTAACAGTGAAGAGAGATCCGCCGCTGTACCTTGTTGTATGCCACCATGGTGACTGACACGCCACGGTCAGACGCACGCGACACAACCACTGCTTCCGCCGCCACACTTTCACAATAAGATGTTGTCAATACATGTCAACGTTCAATTTGGCGAGTTTCGGATTTTAGTGAAGAAGTCAAAATGTACCAAGTTAGACAGCGAAACAGAGACAAAATATTTTATTAAATTATACATAAAACTAAAAAGATCTCAAAATAAGTACACAAATAAAACATCTGGACATTCCAATGTGTAATATGGATAAATAATAAAAGGTCTGAGGAAACCAATATCTGACACTAGACTACAACAGAATAGAGTAGAATAGTTTTATTGTGCAAGTAGCGCTACGAAATTGAAAAAAAAAACAGAAAAATATGCTACAGAAAAATAAATAAATAAAAATACGAGGGCAATTTTAGTGTTACAGTAGGACATGGATAGTAATATAAAAAGTAGACATTGAAATAAGAAATATATAAAGTCTCGTCTTGTCATCTGAATCCCCTTTATTCTCACTAGGGCCACGGGGGTCACTGGGGGCCTATTAACCTATCAGTGCATGTCTTTGGATGGTAAGTATCCGGAGTATAAGGTACGGTACTAAAAAAAATGTGCAAAAAAATCTATATAAAATACAGCTCCAGAAAACAGTATGACGTACATTCTACAATAATATTCTAGAATGGAATACAATAGAATATATCATATTAAAATGTATAACAATTTATTATAGACTTCTCATTTTTAAAGTAGAATATTCGAATACTATTTGGCCCTATTATAATACGATGATGATAAGATGCACAAAAACATAAACGTATGAAAAATAAAAAGTAACAAAAAATTTGAAAGATTTTTTTCATATCATGTTTCGTATCATGTTTATTTTCTCTAAAATAAGAAGGTAAAAAGAGTGACTGAAGGTATGCCCACATCAACTGATAGCGACACAGTGGGGTTTGTTTAGTCTAAAATTGCTGAATCCTGTTTTAACCTTGAATAGATCAAGCCAAGAAACAATGTTAAAATGATTAAACTTGTGGACTTCTTTTTCTTGTTTATTTTTACTAAACATGCGTTCAGATGATGCTGTGGATAGCATGCTCTTACCTTACTGAGAAGGGAAAGTCATTACATTTCCTGTGTCGCTGTTGTTATCTTCGTGTGACTTGACACAGATTTTGTCACAAGGGGATGGCTCATGGGCGAGTCCATTTAACAAAAAAAAAAAAAAAAAAAAACCTTGGGTGTGGGGAGGGGGTGCGACGTGGCTGGATGATGTGTTGGCGCCACCTAGTGACAAAACAAAGGTACATAGAGGTGTCTGGTGGATTGGTATTATTCATTGCTGCTTTCATTGTTATTATTACAAGTACTTTTAATTTGCATGTGTGTTTTTACTATTGCTTTATAGTAATTCTTATTTTTCTCCTTTTAAACTTATAATTCTTCATAGACGTGTACACATATCTAATCTAATTCAAGAAAGTTTATAGTTATGTTATTGTTTATTATTCTCAGCTAGATAAAAATAAAAAGACACAATATAATGTAAAAGAAAAAATAAGATAAGGTCTGTACAACCTGTGAGCTCCCAAGCAGACATTTATTCATCACAGTGGTGACATTTTGAGCAACAGCCCTTCATCAGACAAGGGAAAGGTCATGACACACAACTGTTTATACAGCATACTGATTACAATATCAGTGTCACAATATCAAGTGACAGGTAATGCAAATTATCATGTGTTAACAGTAACTTTTAAATAGACGCAAGTGTCTTAAGATTCTTAAAAAAAATCCTACAAGTTCACTAATCAAGATTATTTAGATTAACATAAATACAATGATGGGCGACACAGTTGTGCAGTGGTTAGCACTCATGCCTCACAGCAAGAAGAACCTTGGTTTGATTCCCACACCAGACCATTCTGTGTGGAGTATGCATGTTCTCCCCTGTGTCTGTGTGGGATTTGTCCGAGTACTCTGGTTTCCTCCCACCATTCAAAGACATGCACTGATAGGTTAATTTATATTGCCCATAGGTGTGAATGTGAGAGTGATTGTTTGTCTCTATTTGTTCAGCCCTGAGATGAACTGGAGACTCATAGGGTGTACCCCGCCTTTGCCCATAGTAGCTGAATTAGGTCCCCTAGTGAGGATAAAGCAGGTTCAGATGACAAGATGACATAAATACAATGATTAAGTTACTTTAAGTTCATGCAAATTCATACAAATACAGTGATCAAGTTACTTTAAATTCAAACAAATTCATAATAACACAACAAGTAGTGCCAGGCACAACCCCCAGCTCTCCATTAAGCTATTATCATCATCGTTATCATTATTATTATTAACTTATTAAGATAGGACCACATAACATGTCACCAAATGAGGAATTCACATACATGCTGATGGTCCAGTAGTATCTGCACAGTAACTGGTCTGAAGATTTATCTGTTGGGTCTGTCATTTCCAAGTGTACTATTGCTAGGCTACTTGGCTCTTCACAGAGTCTTTAGTAAACACTGTGTGTCACCAAGTGCTTCATTAATTATATTATTAACATATTCCAGCCTTTACATGTAAATGTATTTAACACCTGTAGCATATGGAAGAAACTTCCTGTGAACTGTAACCACACATTCCACCTTTGCCTTTGACATGTTGTACCCCTGCTTGTGCACGCTTCCATTTAACAGTGGAGAGAGGGCGTAATTAAACAACAGCTGTATGTGCAGTACCAAAATTCACATTCTATTTCAGTCTGGTTACTACCATTAATGTTTGCTCCGGTTCCATACCAAGACTGACTTTCAGTACCCACCTCTCACTTGCTTTGTGTGTGTGAGTGAGAATGACAGAATCATATTGGGGGGGCAGCTGTAGCCAAATCAGGGGGCGGGACTTGGCAATGCTCAGAGCAGCAAAGTTAGAAAGACCAATGAAATTAGTTTAATATATTTGTTGTTGTATAGTGTAATGGTGTTTTCAATGCAATCCACCATAGTACTGGAAAGTCACCCTCCAAATTTCGGATCATTTGGTGGAGTTGTGCAGGTGTTAGGTGTTCCATAGATTAACAGGATGCACAACAGACAGAGATTTATTGAATTTCAGATGGATAATATAGAGACACTTAAACATGTACATCGATATGAGAAACACTAAAGAATTCATAAATCAAGACTATGTACACTGCATATACAAAGACATGTAAACTCCAGTATGTACAGTATGTGCTGTGAGGATGCAATGATGTGCAATAAGATACTACTGTGCAAAGGAGTGGAGAGTGCAGCTCAGTAGTCTAATCTAGTCATATAAATACATAGAAACATAGAACTCAGTGTTTTTCCAACTTTGGAGATGGGAATTCAAATGGTGTCACCTGAAAAAGGAAAAGGACAAAAAAAAAAAGATGTGGTGAGTTGACAGAGACAATCAAAACTGTGTCTGAAACTGAAGCACTGTGGTACTGTTTATCTGTCAAATGTTCACTGTGGTCAGTTTCAGATGCTACAGCTCTGTGATAATTCATAGTTTGAGTTATTGTTTGTTCAATGTTAATTGTCAGTCTTGTAAATACAAGCTGGACTGATTGTACATATCATGAACAAGGAAATTAAAATGTCTTTATACAGTTTAATCTACACCTGGCATTTCTGCCTGCTTCCATTATACTATACTATACTCAATGTGTCTAACATTAGTGTTTATTTGCAACACAGTATAAAAAACTATTATATGATCAAAACCAAATTAATTTTAGCACAAAAAAAAAATCTGACATTTTGAATGTTTGGGGTCATTCGAAATGTATGATGTTAAAATGAAGCCAAAAAAGGTTGAGAACCAATAATAAACTTTAGTAGAATTACATGAAAAAACAAAGTGAGGACCATGATGAGCTACAGAAGCTAAAGTATCTGACTCCCAGATATGTTCCGACTCCATATAGTGACAAAATAATACTGTAAACTGAAATAAAATCACCTGTATTTTCTAGTTTCTGGTTAATTTCTTGTCTTTACATGAACTGAGATTAGCAGTGTGAAATGTGGGTTCCACAGGTGAACCATCTCATAGTTTTAGAATGTAACTAGGCCAAGAGCACTGCTGCCATGACAACCAATGGTTGCATGACAACCGAGCATGACCCCATGGACAGACTCGACCGCCGGGCTCATGTTATCACCCAAGGGTGGCCATTATATAGCTTTATCTATCCAGTGACGCCTGCACATATACATCAGCCATATCAGAGGAACAATGCCCACCAGTGACGCAGCTGTGGAAAAGCCACAGTACGGACAAAGAATGATTTTCACAGGTATGTCAAGTGTGTGGAGAGAAGGCTTTTATGTTATCTGCGTACAACAGTTTCATCATTTACAGAGTTTAATAGCTTATGTTTTATCTCAGTTGCCACTTAAGTAGCTAAAGCTGATAACACACTGATGGAATGTTCTGTATTGTGATACTTCAAGTGTTTGGAGGTTTACTTTTAACAACATTTTTTTCCCAAGAGATTACAGAACACTTAGCTATAAAGACAAATTCTAATGCATTTTTCAAGATTATAATGAATAATTAGCTTTTTTTAAATTACTGCCCTGCATTATTTTTTGCCTTTAACTGTTGATTTACCTAAGTTTGTCACCTATTCGTAAACTGAACCCAGAAATGACTAACCCATAAAGACCTAAGCATGCATCTACCCATCTAAAATGTTTAATCACTTTTGAACCATTAATCTTATCAATATATGTAAATAACTGATATAAAATGCAGTTTGGTGTCTTTTCATGGTCATCAGCTATAACTAATTTGGACATCCACAGGCTCTGTAGTTACCATGGAAACACTGTCATCTTCTACAACATTGATTCACCAGTAAAATTCATGGCATTGGGTCAGTGACAGTGGATGGACACGGTTATTAATAACTTCGCTGAAAAAGTTCCTTTTTCTTGAGTTTTCTCCATTTCTGATAAAATAAGCCACAATTGTAATTGGAGCGTTTATGAATATCTGCATGATCACAAAATTAAATATAGGAAAATAGATGTTTTAGAGATAGATGATCACATAATTTAGATTTCTTTTTATTGTTTTATATATTTATTTATTTTATTAATTATTTTTCAGTTTTCCTAAATTTCTTGCTCATGACCTGATCAAACACATCGTCTACAGAGCAACTAATTTTTAAGGGATTTATTTTTGGATACTTTTGAAACTTTTCAGATTTTTTCATGGCTAAATGACTGTTAATTTATCTGTCATTAACTGAACATAATCTCAGTGTCTCCATTCACTGTCATTGATCCATGGGTTTTGCTTGATTGAGTGATAGATACTTTATTGATCCCTTACAGGAAATTACTTACTTTATTGGTGAATCAATGTTGTAGAAGAGGATGGAGTCTCTGAATGTCATATACGTATATTAAAAACATGAGGTAACCAGCACTTCTGTCATTTGTTTTCTGATTCATCTTATTAAAGTATATGATATTTAGGCCCATTTAATGTCTAAAGCAGATACTTTCTAAACAATTACAGAGCAGGAATAAAATTCAAGGTAAAAAAATCCTTTTTAGACTAGATTTCAACCAATAACACTGTGTCACCTTTCGACTAAACTGGTGGTCGTTTTTTTTAATCTGTGCGTTATTGTTTTTTTGTCTTATACATGTTGAAATGATATTTGATCAGATCGTTTTATCCTATATGTTTTAGATGTAAAGCACTTTGGTCTTCTTTTATTTCGTTGTCAAGTGCTATATAAATAAACTTTAATAAAAATCTATTTATTCTGTGCATTTTGTTTTAGGAATTTTAGGGTATTTCTACATCCATATCTACAGTTTTATAAGACAATTGGGAATGTTTGCCTAAATCTATATGTAAAACCATCCATAGCAAAAGAGTAACAACTATAAACTCACTGCACAGCACATTTTCATGCTCTATTAAATAGATGTGTTAAAAGTCTATGAAAGTCATTTTTGGTTATTAATAATTTCCTCTTTTTTTTTTTTTTTTTTTGGTCACCGCTCATTGGTTTTAGGCCCAGATGGGATCGGAGACTACAGGCCCAGATCAAATTATTTCTCCCAGTACATCGGTGAGAGTTCTGCATCACCTGAGGCCACAGGTGACCTCAGTTATTTGTTCCGAGCTGCACCTCTCGCCCCACCGCCGACACCCAAACAGAGTTATGTGGGGGAAATAGGCTGGGGTTGGCGGTATAACCAGCGGCTGAACGGAGAGACGCTGCTCAGTAATATGCAAATAAAGGTAAGTTTGTTCTCTGAGCAGAATAAGCAAATAAGAACACACCAACAGATCAGTGTGGTAAATGAAGAGCGACTTTAATAAGTGGATGTGACAGAGTACAGAACTTTCATCAATTTTAATAGAAAATTCCAATATACAGAGAATTAGTTAAGTCTGGATCAGATTAAGAGTTTTCCCAATTAAAATTTTTGTCTTGAACTTTTTAATATGTAGTCCAGAAAACTTTGTTCGTGACATTATGATGGATAGTTTCATATGTGTAGACAGTTTTGAGATCATGTTTTAGATAAAGTTTGAAGTTGGCAGCATTAATATGAATTTAGAACAGGGGGGGAATGGAACTGGAGTTTACCATCTTATAAACTACTTTCTTGCGACTATGATTTTCCACATTTATTGAACTTGGAAGTAGGAAATTAATGATGTCTTTTCTTTTTTTCTTTTCTCTTAATTAATACAATGTTATTTTACTTTCTTTACTTTGGAACTTTTTTCTTTTCTTGTCTTTTTTCTATATCCCCTTAAAATGTAGAAAATATGCATGTGTCCTTCCTGATAAAACAAAGTAAAATACCATAGTATTTAAAGTACCAATACTATACTGTAGTATACTGGGCTGTACTATACTATGCTATATTATGCTGTACTACGCTATGCTGTACTATGCCATGCTATATTATGCTATGCTATATTATGCTATGCTATATTATGCTGTCCTATGCTATGCTGTACTATGCTATGCTATATTATGCTGTCTTATGCTATGCTGTACTATGCCATGCTATATTATGCTATGCTATATTATGCTATGCCATATTATGCTGTCCTATGCTATGCTGTACTATGCTATGCTATATTATGCTATGCTATATTATACTGTCCTATGCTATGCTGTACTATGCTATGCTATATTATGCTATGCTATATTATGCTGTCCTATGCTATGCTGTACTATGCTATGCTATATTATGCTATGCTATATTATGCTATGCCATATTATGCTGTCCTATGCTATGCTGTACTATGCTATGCTATATTATGCTATGCTATATTATACTGTCCTATGCTATGCTGTACTATGCTATGCTATATTATGCTATGCTATATTATGCTGTCCTATGCTATGCTGTCCTATGCTACGTTGTAATATGCTATACTATATTATGCTGTACTATGTTATGCTATATTGTGTTATATTATGTTATGCTGTTCTATGCTATATTGTACTATGCTATGCTATGCTATGCTATATTATGATATAGCAACCCCCCCCCAAACAAACAGAACAGTCGACCGTCATGAAATGTTGTGATCATAATTAATCAAAATTAACCCAAAGCAACCCTGTGATTAATCAGATTAAAAGTTCTAATCATTTGACAGCTTTAGATTTTTATTATTATTTTAACATGTCAAATCAGATAAATGAAACTGACCAAAATGCTCTTTCCTGACAGAAAACTGACATACGTGCAGCAGTGGAGGCCAGACTATCTCACAGGTTCCAAACAAATGAACAGTAAGACATCTTTTGCAACTCTGACTTTGTATTTGTGGATGGTCTTGTGTTTCCTTCGCTCAGAATCATGTTACATGCGTGCACCGAGTCAAAAGGATAAGTGAGAGGGCTGTGTAGTGTTGAGTGTCTAAAGGTTATCTGCGTCCTCCATCCATAATGCAACACTTACACTTTTACAGGAACACACTGTCAGATGTTTTAAATAAGACATCTACCGACAGAAGTGACCCAGTCATAACAAGGAAACTAAATATACATCAAAAACAGAGGTGCAAAGAAACTCAGTAAAAGTACTTTATTACAGTACTTAAGATTTTTTTAGGTATCTGTACTTTACTTTAGCATTTATTTTTCTGGCAACTTTTTACTTTTCCTCCCTACATTTTGCATGAATATCTGTACTTTATACTCTTTACATTCTCAGAATAGACTCGTTACTTTTTCACACTAAGCAGATGTGACAATATGAAAAATACTTCACTTCAGAGGAAAAATTCAGTGGAGGAGAGAAACTGTGACTTTATATAGTTAATTATATGAGTTTTTATTTCAAAATTTCGACTTTTTATCTCAACATTTTGACTTTTCATCTCAAAATGTTGACTTTTAATTTCACATTTATCTTAAAATGTAAATTTTTTTTAAATCTCATATTTATAACTTTTTTTATTTCATGATTTTTTTTTTATCACAATTGTGACTTTTTTTCCCCCCTAAATTTCCTGCTTATACCCACAAAAATGAGCAACTGATCTGATCAAACACAATTTCAACACAGTAGCTCAATTTTTAAAGGTTTAATTTTGATGTTTTTGAAACTTTTCAGATTTTTCCTGGTTAAATAAGTATTAATGCATTCATGAGAATTTTTTTGTTTGTTTTTTTTTTGTACTTTTGTTCTTCATTAAAATTGAGAAATTGTACTTTTTTACTTTTACTTAAGTAGAGGAGTTGAATCAGTACTTCTACTTTTACCAGTATTTTTTTCACATATTGTGTGATGCTATATTAGCACAAGCTATAAACTCTATATGTATCACATCAGCTGCAAGTCTATAAGTATGTTTGACTGCAGTGTCCCTGTCAAATAAATAAATAAATAAATGGTTGATTCACATCTGACTCATTCCCATCAGCTTGTCTACATGACATCTGATAACTTGTGTTTGTGTTTTTTTAGGAAGAACATGAAAGATGACTCACAAGCCGACACCAAAGTTCACAGAAGCAGTCGGAGTTAACAGCTGATCGCATTTTCCCTCCTACTAAGGCCCGACACTCAATGACATGTGTGAAGTTTAATTAAACATTTTGCATTCCGTACCGTGACTTTTCAACAGTTTCACTTGTAATACTCTACATCAGGGGGTGTCAAACTCATTTTAATTTAATTCAGGGGCGGTGTTCCCTTTAACATGAATATAAGTGGGTCAGACCAGTAAAATAATCCCAGAGAAATAAATCAAACTATATTATGATAATGTTTACATCTACAAAGTTTCTTTAAAAATCTGAATATGAACTTGAAATGTTTTAAGTAACAATGTAACACATGCAATTTTAACAATATTTTGCCTCAATCCATTTACTCATGTGCATTACAACTTACATTATTATTAGAAAAATACATGAAACATTAATAATGATGATAATAATGATACTACTACTATTAATAATAATAATAATAATAATAATGAACATATTATTGGTAAAATTGTATATTCACTTAGGACATTTCAGATCATTCATATTTTTTCACATTTTTCGTAAAATGATAGTTTACTTACAGAAACCTTTTTGTGTAATTTAACTTTTTGACAGTAATACAAACAGACAATTTGAAGTTGAAATTATTTATAGGTTAGACTGGTCTACAAGTATGATGCTTCTGGAATAAAACTAATGAAATGTTCCCACATGTGTGTTACTGATAAAGAAAACTCAAGTCTTTTAAATGCTGGTTGGCTCAAGTTTCCAAGATAAGTCTTGGGCCAAAGTGTGAAATGCTTAGAATTAACAAGAAAATAGACTTTAGTCCAAAGAAATATTGGTCTCAGATCTACTTCAAAACACTGTCTGCACATTATGATCCATTCACTTTACAGGTTCTTTCTAGTGGAATATTTACTAATCCATTGTATACATGTACATAAACCAGCATATATGTGGAATAACACACCATCATACAGTATATATTTAAAAACATCAACCAATAAGCACTTTTGTCATTTGTTTTCTGATTCATCTGTTTAAAATATATAAGCATATTTTATGTTTGAAGCAGATACTTGTAGAGCAGTGTATTTTGTCTCACTTTTTCAGTTTATCGTTTATATATGTACATTAAAATGTACATTACTATCACAAATACACAAAAAATAACAACAATGAACAGATTATTGGTAAAATTGCATATACTATTAGGATATTTCAGATTGTTCATATTTGTTCAGGTTATTCACATTTTTTTGTTAAAGGATAGTTTGTTCATATAAATATTTTTGTGTAATTTAACTTTTTACAATACAGCAAAGAGAACATTTGAAGTTATCATTATTTATAGGTTATTATAATAGTTTCTTAATGGTCTGACCTGCTTGATATAATATTGATTTGTATGTGGAACCTGAATTAAAATGACTTACACTCAGTTTATTCGTTCATATCTTCATAAATTCATCCCACAAGTCAGATTGGACCCATTGGCTCCAGGGCCACATGTTTGATACCTGTGTTCTACAACCAGCATGATTCAGCAAGCACAACACATGGATTTAAAAATATATATCCTCAGGCTACTCTTCTACAAAAAACGAAGCTGTTAAAGTTGATGACTTGTCACAATATGTAACTTTGATGCATTTTTCTACACAATGGAATTGAAAATTGCACAGCTTTGGCTTTATCAACTATGGCCCAACCTATTTGTCAAAGTTTTGACAAGTTCTTGAGAAGTTACAGCTCATATATATTTTTTTTATTAAGTTGTAATATGTGGTGTTGCTTCCTCAGACTGAAGATCCTCTCCAATAATAATCTGACAATAATAACCAAGTTGGTGTTTACGACCAGAAGGCCTCTGTCCCTCTCACAGAATCACAGATACAGCTTTTTATTTCCCACCTGAGAAACACCTGTAATCCATCCCCAGGGCTACAGCAATCACATCCACTTATGTGCGGTCAAGATAACAATAAAGGTTGTTTACCTCAAGAGAAACCACCCATTTCCATGTAATGACTCGCACAGACCATCATTTGTTGGAGGTCAGTTGCAATTTCCTGGGAACAGTGTCTCTACAATTGGATGTGCTCAGTCTGGTCTCTACCCTGAGGCATACCACAGCTGGACACTGCAAGAAAAAGCATCATACACATTTATAAAAGAGGCGATGTTAAGATGCAACATGATACAAACTATTTTAATGTAGACAAACTCAATGATAACTAGAAAAGTACTCACAGAGTGTAGACTCCGCCGAGGCAAATCAGTCCTCACCCGCCTCCCACAACGTCTGCCCTGACCAACCACATGAAACACATGCATCCCCTCCACCCAAATAATACCTCCACCTCCAAACTTTAATCATTTGTAACTTGTGCTAGTATCAACATTTCCTGAATATTTTTGTCAAATCCATCCATTATTGTGTTATCTTGCTAACAAACAAACATAACTGCCATTCCTTGGCAGAGTAAATATCCATGAAAACCCTGACCCACTCTAAAGCACGCTGGGATTAAAATATCAAAAGACAAAACATTTGTATGCATTTTTGGTCTGAATGCAATTGCTTTAAAGCTCATAAACTAGCAGTGGATCATCTTTAAGAGATTCAAAGGAATAATACCACTGTTATATATATATATATATATATATATATATATATATATATATATATATATATATATATATATATATATATATATATATATATATATATATATATATATATATGTGTGTGTGTGTGTGTGTATGTGTGTGTGTGTGTGTGTGTGTGTGTGTGTGTGTGTATATATATAAAAATAGGACCAATGTCCCAGTACTCATCTGGACATCGCAGCTGTGATGGCTGTTATCAACAAAAGGGAGTCATTCAATAGATCATAAAATCAATACCGCTGTGTGTTTTTAAAACAGTGTGAATGGTATAGGAAGCCCCCAAAGCTCTTCTTAAAAAGGGTTAACTAAATGTATTGAGGGATTTATGTGGCCAATAGAGGGAGTAGAGAGCGATCCTGTAGGTCTCCCACTTGAGGAAAACTCACACCACAAAGCCTTTGATCAAAGCATCAACAGTGATCAGATGTTACGAGAACTACTATGAAACATTTACAACCGAAGAAAGAGTCAAACTGATAAAATCTAGAGACACTTATCTTCCCCAATGGACACAGGAATAAATAAAAATAATAGAGGTTGATGAAAAAAGGGTAATGTTTCTTCTACATGGGTGAGTTTTATTATGAGACTTATAAACATATAAAGTTATTATATTTTCTCTTTTGCTATTTGTTGATCCAAAATTCAGACTAAAGTGTTAGAGTTCTGACTTTGTTGGATTCCAAACAGCTCTTAACAGAAACTGAAGAGAAAACAAAAGTGATTTGTGGTTTTTCTGTGGCTTTTTCCTGTCTAAAAGAGAGCTACACCACTACAAAATGTAAACTGTAATCTGATGGAGCACAAAGATTATAAGAGGCAGTGTTCTTTTGACTCTCGACAGGAGTTTAGTTTGAGAATAAAACAGTTGTGATCTTTCTAAGCCGACTCCCAACAGTTCTCCCACCACTTCCATTCCAATGGACTAAAAAGTTATTATGAAATCGGTATAAGGTTTAGGTCTTAAAATGATCGAAACAACTGTTTGTGCTTTGAAAGAAGCACTAAAGAGAAAACAGTTTATGCATTGTTTTCACTGAGATTGTGATTATAGTGATATGGAAAAGGGGTGGAATTAAATACATTTAGCTTCTTCCCACTTCTTTTCAAATAGGCAAATTATGTCATATTTTCTTTTCATGTATATATTGTTTTCTTGTTTCACTTAAAGATGCTAGGTGCTATTGTTGTATATTTGAACTAAACCAAAATAGTCATACAAACTTCATTTATGAGCTTTGTAGGATTTACTTATATTGGGATAAAATTATACATTTATAATGTCAGAAATTACGCACTTCACTAATTTGTACCAGATTATTTTTAGTTGTTTTTTACCCCCTATGTCCAGTCGCATTCGTGGACTTTTATTTTAACCACAAACCGGAAGTTCCGTGTGACTTCCGCCCTGAATCCACCGGTCGGGTTGTGCTAGGTTGCGTTAGCTGACAGAAGTGCTTTAAACCTCCTTGTGCTTAAAATGTCTCACCCAACACCCTCCGACAAGCCTTCAAATGCCGCAAATCCCCGTGTTTTCTTCGACGTAGACATTGCTGGAGAAAGAGGTCAGGATAATTTTAATTAGCACTTCCGCTGCCCATTATTTCAGGCCACTTTAGCCGTTAGCCCTGTTAGCTTAGCGACATTATGGCTTGTTCTAGTAACTTCCAAAAACTTGCTTATCTATTTTCTGGTGAAAAACTACATTTAAATAACGGGATAGGTTTGATGTACGTAGATATGCTTTCGTAGCCGTCTGCTACTTAATTCAAACAGTTAAATCTTGGCTGGCTTTGAGACAAGAACGTTGACATTTGCAAAGCTCGCCTGTCTTCTCAATGAATGAACCACGTGTGTTTCGACCACTGTAACCAGTAAAATAATAAATCTAACGTATTATTGTAATATGCGGCGCCAGCAGCTTTCCGTTATAGTCAAAGTATTAAATTGTAACAACCACATCACTGAATATTAACACGGGGCGCACCTCTTCTCTCTGACAAGCTACTAGCTGTTATTCTGTTGTGTCATTTATTCAGATTTTTTGGCATGTTCTGCAGCATTTTCGTTATTTGTGTCTGTATAGCTCGTGTCTTTGTCATAGGTCCCAGTTTTCAATAATCTGAATCGAACCAGTTGGCTAAAAATAGAACTATAAAAAGTGCTGCACGTAGATGGTGCTGCTTCTCTATTTTGTGCTTTCTATTTTATGCATCTTAAAATGACAGATGTAATATGTTTTTGCTTCAACCTTTCCATTGATTGGATTTATATATGGGTTATACTATGAACAGCACACTTCATGATCGTCATTTTCTGGGGAAAAAAGTCATTAAAACTTGTAATGCACTCATACTGCCCAGTAAAATCATCCTACAAATCCCCAATTTATTTTAATCTACATGAATAGAAACTTTGAAAATTCGTCAGTTCTTCCTGGAAAATAAACAGTAGTTTTAGAATGTTAATGTATTGTCTTTATATGAACTCAGGACAAGAATTTTTATAGCCTTCTTAAAAAAAGTACATTGACTAAATACATTAATATTGTGGCTATATTTGGTCATTAATGATCACAGCAGTGAATATTTTGTACAATTGTGTATTAGTATTGTCTTAAATTATTAATACATGTGTAGTACACGGATACCTGATGAAGAACAATCGTATTTAGGACTACAACACAAAAATACAAGGTGAATGTGTCTGTTAAAAAGATGAATAGTTTTTCATTCCAGAAAAGTAATTCGGTTTCCCTGAAAATAAATGTGATGTCTTTAGCCAGACTTTGTCATGCACTGGTTATTTCTTTGGATTATGGCATTTTGTGTTCAGACATTTCTCTCACTTGTCTGCAGCTGGTCGAATTGTTTTTGAGCTGTTTGCCGATATCACCCCCAAGACTGCTGAAAACTTCCGGGCACTCTGCACTGGAGAGAAGGGCACTGGCAAATCCACCGGGAAACCACTGCACTTCAAAGGATGCCCATTTCACAGAAGTAAATACCATTCATATCTGCACAGAAAGGATACTTGAAAAGTTTCACTTCATACACATACCTGTATATAAATTAAGAAGTGAAGGGATTGAAGTGAGCCACACAAAGCCTGTATTCAAGGCTTTGTAAGAAATTGTGCCTGTTCAAGCAATTAGTTCAACAAGATTCTCAAAAAATGGAAAATAAAATAAATAAATGTTGTTTTGATTCGTGAAAGAAGTCAATGAGCCACATCTGAGAACATAATTAAAAGAACAATTCCTTAAGAGGATTAAATAATGATGCCTATAATGAGCTACTTATTCATTCCTAGTGCAGATGACAGTAGACGTTGTTTACCCATCTCTTTTACAGACCGTTTTACTGCAGTGAAGGCTTGAAGACAGTAAATATATGTCACAGATTGTATCACCACATATGGTGATATGATTGTTAATCACACCAAACAGGTTGTCAGTTATTGCTGATAGGCAGTGAAATAATTTGACTGTAAATGTGTTTATCTTAGTTATCAAGAAGTTCATGATCCAAGGAGGTGATTTCTCCAACCATAATGGCACTGGGGGTGAGAGCATCTACGGTGAGAAGTTTGAGGATGAAAACTTCCACTACAAGGTAAAGGACATCCAACCATAATCTCCTGGTCTGGTGCATGGATTTATAGCATACATGTAATTGTTACTTTTATGGAAACAGGATGTGACTCAGTTAGACATACAAGTGGTAGCGTTGCACTTAAAGTACTTGAAGAGCCAGAATCCATTAGCTTAATTGTGCCTTACGACTGAGTCTTTATTTTCTGTTGTAGTGTACCAGTGCTTTATTCTTTGTTTTTGAATGTCAGCTGGACTGGCTTTATCTTTTTTTTTTTTTACAAATGTTTTTTTCTACTCTATTTACGTTTAGTTTTAGTTGTGGTTTTTCAGGGCTTGTTGACTTTGTTGTACAGAGAAAGAGCATAGTTAAAAAAAAAAAAAAAAAAAAAAAAAAAAAACATATGAGAAGTTCCACAGACTAATTCTCATTTTTATGTGTGTTTTTTTTGTGCAGCATGACAGAGTGGGTCTACTGAGCATGGCCAATGCTGGGCCAAACACCAACGGTTCGCAATTCTTCATCACCACTGTCCCTACGCCGCATTTAGATGACAAACATGTGGTGTTTGGACAAGTGCTGAAAGGGATGGGAGTGGTGAAAATGTTAGAGACTATTGATACGCAAGAGGATGCACCTGTAGAGGTAAATAATCTGGGAAATAGTTGAAACTGAACCACTTCTTTCTATGACAAGGGATGATTAATTGGAAAAGGCAGTCACATGCTTTTACAGATTTTAGATCATACTCTGATATTAGCAAATGAAAAGTTCCTGCTGTTTTATATCGTACATGGCAAATAAATATAAGGGATGCAGGATATTTTACAATTTAATATGCTTTTTATCTAGAACAATTTTACCATCAATGAACTGAAACTCAAACTTTACTTATCAAACATCGATCTTAGAAAGTATAGCAAAAGCTATAACCTGAAATGAGAAAATATTTTTTGTACCTCATATGCTTTATAATGTTTAGATTAGATTTTATTATTTTTTATATTTTGCTCATTATACAGGACAAGGTACAAGCACAAGGCAGGTGAGACACATATGCACACATGATGAATACATTGTTTGACTGAAACGGTTTAGGGCTGAAGCCGAAGCTTATTTAGCCACCATTACCTCACTACTATATGAAAAAAAAAAACAATGCAAAAGTCGAACCCAAGACTTTTTTTTTGTCCAAATAGAACACAACAAACGGAGTCTCTTTTTTTCCCCCTTTTCCTTCCCCATTTTCCCTTTTCTCTTTCCCCCTTTTTCTTTCCTGTCTTCCTTATGTTTCTTTTTCCATTCCATTCCTTTTCCTTCTAATCTCACTTCGCTTCTTTTCCTTTTCATGTTGCTCTAATATCAGTTAATAAATGAAAACATAGACCAATACTGGTAATAGGCAGATATTAGTTAGGGTTTAGATATTAAATATGAATAATGAACATGGATTAAAAATGACCAACCTTGTGTGGTTGATTCTAAGAATGCAAATATTTATATGTAACTAACAAAATGATACATGCAAATAATAGATGTCTAATATGAAAGAAGACGAAAATGGTAGAAACCTGGTGACCCTGTAGTGAAATTAATTTGTTGAACATACAGAGCATTCTTCACATTATCTTTTACATAGATACTCACACAAGTAGGACACAGACTTGTTGAATATCCTTCATGTTTTCAGCATAGCGGCTTCTGTAAACAAGAAAATAAAGGGAAATTTTACTGAAGAGATGAAAAACCATCCACATGGCAGGAACTTAAATAAAGAGAAAAGATGACGTCTGCTTCCACCCACAATGCCATTTTCTCTATTGTTCATTGTCCTACAGCCATATTTTGTGAGCTAATCCAGTTTGCAAGCAGTTTTAATAGTTTTTTTCTGAGCAAGTAGTCGTGCAAACTCATGATGCAGACGAACATTTCAAGAAAAGCACAGCAAAACATTTGGAGTGTATATCTGCTGAAAATAAAGTGCAGCAATTCCTCAAAAAGGGGCTCATATTTAGCTGAACCCAGTTGTATTAGTCTCTGGTTGAACCTTAATAGTTCATGAAGTTTGAATTTGAAGCCTCCAGGTACTGCAGTTTGCATTTATCGAGTGGATTTCTACAGCCTGTTTTAATTCCTGTTTAATTTGTTATCTTCTATAATTATTTACGTTATATTTGCACATGTGAGGTCAAGACTTCCATCTGACATTTCTCTGAGTGCGACAGTTGTTTTTCAGCAGCAGCGGTTGTAGTAAAAACTGAAAATGTTTCCTCACTGCGAGCCGATTACCTAAAATGTTGCGGTGTTTTCTTAATGAACACAAGCGGCTGAACTGAACAGAGAAGCACAGTCAACAACTTAAAAAGGGGTGGGGTCATGGGCTCAGAACAACCTTTCTGGTGTCAGGTGTTGAAGTTGAACCTATGGAGCTGAATTAATGAAGAACTCCAATCCAAGCAGAGCATTTACAATTCATGTAGACCACAGGGTAGTGTTTTAAAATGCATTATTCCATCTCAAAAAGCAAAATACCACTCCTTTAAAGAGTGTTTTACTTATGGTTTCAGTGTTTATATGAAGTCAGTCCACAGGGAACATTTAAACAGGTCGAGCCTGATGCCAGGATATTAAATTTCTAATGGTTTGCATCGGCTTCACAGTGAAATTAGGGTCGAAGCACTGCAGATTTCCAGTATCGACAGCCATTTCCTGTTTTTATTGATGTGCAAGACAAGATTTTACTCATTTCAACTTGGGAAGCAGTCAATGTCGCCCTCCCACCCCCACCCCTTCCCGTCTTTAGCGGGTCTTGTTTAATCTCACCGCTTATGCCTCCCCATTGCAGCCGTGTGTCATCGCAGACTGCGGTGAGCATAAGGATGGAGACAGCTGGGGGTCTGCAGCAATCGACGGATCAGGGGATGCCCACCCAGAATTTCCCGAGGACTCCGACGTAGACTTTAAAGATGTAAGTACCAGTGAACGCTTTGATCATCAAGGACACGGGGGAAGTTTGTCAGATTACATCAGACTTCACTCCTGGGCTTGGCTAAAGTAAAAGCTCTGGCATTTTGGGAAAAGGCGATTGATATCAAGTTGTGGGGGATGTGTTAAGCCTTGCCAACAAGGTTAAAGTAGCCATTAAATCCAACAAGTCCTTGAATTTATTTTTTTTTAATGTAAAATGGTACGAGGGTATCTTAAGGATGTAACTGTGCTTCTGTCATTCGTCTTTTTTTCATGTGTGTGTATTCAGGTATGTGTATATTTTGTCTCTTTCTCCGGACTTTTGTCTATTGTCATCCATTATTTTTTTGGGGCTTTTTTCCTTCCCTCATTACTATTGTCTTTATTTTTTTCCACCACCATCCCCAATTATTCTAGTGATTTTGGAAGTAAAAATACAAAAGAAAAAAGGTATTTAAAAAAAAACAAAAAACAAATACATATACCTTAAAATGAGTGGACATGTGAAAATACATTCAAGGACTGGTTTCTAAAATGGACTTGCCTTCACATTTTCAGAATGACAAATTGTACTGGAGTCTCCAGTTTGATTTCTTGTTTTCCCCCTGTACTTGGGTTCAGGTTGACAAAGTCCTGGCTGTTGCAGAGGATGTGAAGAATATTGGAAATAACCTTTTCAAGGGGCAAGACTGGAATGCTGCTGTCAAGAAGTACAGCAAAGCCCTGAGGTAAGGTTTACTCTGTACATTTATGAGCTACAGCCACACTGCCAAAGCATTCTAACCATACCAACATGATTGAGAGGCTATTGTATTCCAAAGTTACGAATATCTCCCAAAATATTGGTCCCATCAACTTTGCTGTTTTCACTATTCTCTTCTTTGACCAAAAATACAGAGGTACGCCAAACTGTATCAGCCAGCTCTTTTTAGATTATGCATGAATCCCTGGACACACACACACAGAGACCGCTTAGACCACTTAGACCACTTAGGTTTTGTCGAGACAGTTCAATTGGTCTGGTAGAAGATGACCATGTTGGGACAACATTCACCACTGACCCTGGTTTGAACTTGCACAGGTACTTGCAGGTGAGTGGAGAAGTGGTGGAGGAGGAACAGCAGAAGAAGCTGGAGCCTACGGCCCTGAGCTGCTTCCTCAACACGGCAGCCTGCAACCTGAAGATGCAGCTGTGGCAGGACGCTCTGGAGAGCTGCAGCGAGGTGACAGGTCCACTCACACATGTCACACTGTCAGTTAGATGGTCCTGCATGGAATGAAACAGATTGTTTGAGATTTAAATTAAACCACTCTACAGTTTTGTTTTGTCGTTTTAGAAAGTATCTGCTTCAAACGTAAAATGTGCTAAATCTTACGGATTTTAAGTCAGATGAATCAGAAAACAAATCACTTTAGTGCTGGTTAGTTCATGTTTTTAATATATGTAATGGTTTGTTATTCCAATTATATGGTTTACGTACATGTATACAATGGTTTCTAAATGAGAAAGAACCTGTAAAATCACAATGACATTGTTTTACATTATGCACTTTCTGTAAATACTGTAATTGCATTATTTTACTTTGCACTGTGCAGTCATGTGTATGTACATTTTAATATGCCATTGCACCTTACTTTGCTTTTACGTAGTATGTGAATGCTGCTGTCGTCACAAAGCAATTTTTACCCAATTGTGGGATGAAGAAAGCACTTGTATTTTAATGTGCAGACAGTGTTTTGATGTATATATATATATATATATATATATATATATATATATATATATATATATATAAACAAACATTTTGCATTTACATTTAACATCTTTAACAGTTTTGTTTGTGGTGTAGTGAAGTCCAACTTGCCGTGTCTTCCAGGCTCTAGAGTTGAATCAGACGAACACCAAGGCACTTTTCCGCCGGGCTCAGGCGTGGCAGGGGATGAAGGAGTACAGCAAAGCAATGGTAACATCCAGGAACATGGCTATTAAATGTCACAATATGCAAACACGTCCAGTAAACGAGGATCTTGTGCTTTATTTACAATTTTCTTCTGTGCAGTTTTGTTTTTTTAATGCAACTTTTGAGTGAAGCAGACGTAAATGTATTTAAAAGTTAAATTCACTTGTTTTTCATGAGTAGATTTTTACTTCAGGGTCAGATCAGTTTTAATGAGCAGAGTTGGGTTTTTTTTTATTTACAGGTTGATCTCAAGAAAGCTCAGGAAATTACTCCAGAAGACAAAGGTGAGACATTCATCTATTCACCCAGACCTGCCATAGGATTTGTAACATTTGCATGTAATTTTGTTTTACACCTCACACACATTCATATGCATTATTCAGATTTATCGGAAAGAACCATCAGGTATATGGCAAAAAACAAAGAAAAATTCCAAGGCACTCTCGTAAAAGTGAAGAATAAAAAGCCTTTATTAAACTGGCTTGGTTAAGAAAAAAACCTATAAAATCATATAAAATCATATAAAAACCCCAACGCGTTTCAGCATAAATGGCCTTCATCAGGAAGTAAGGAATATACTTCATCAGGTATATGGCTTTGGAAACAATTGCTGGACGGCTATGTTTTTTTCCCCCCTGTATGTTCCAGGCAGAATTCTGTTAAAAGGCAGATGAAATATTTACTTTGCTACTTTACTGAAGAAATAAGCAGGAGTAAAATGAACAATAAATAAAGAATAATTTGTAAATAAGCAGTAATGCTGGAATTAATATCAGATAGGGGGCAGCCATGGCTCAGTTGGTACAGCGGCTCGTCCAATAACCCAAGGGTTGGCAGTTTGAACCCCACTCTGTCCTAGTCATATGGTCTTGTGCCCTTGGGCAAGACACTGAATTCACCCTCCTTGCCTCCAATGCTCCCACTGGTGTATGGATGTTTGGCGGTGGTCAGAGGGGCCGTAGGCACAAAATGTCAGCCACGCTCCCGTCAGTCTGCCCCAGGGCAACTGTGGCTACACGTGTAGTTTAGCACCAACAGAGGGAGCATGTGAGAGGCAATGAATAATGGATCCACTCTGCGCTTCGAGTCTGTGTGTACATAGAAAATTGCAACATAAATGGAGTCCATTATTATTAGATAAAAAGAAATCTAAAAAAACATGTACAATTTCAAACAGTCAAATGTAACTTGTATAGAAAAATCATATGTGATCCAATTATTTCCAAAGACGGAAGTACAGGAAAATGCATTTCTCTGTGAACTAGGCACAGACAAACCTCTGTGGTATTCAAGCAAAAACATTGCATTTTTTCCCCCTTGAGCTTATATTCTATTGAGGGAAGATGAACATTTCTGAGAATCACAAAGGACTCATTTGCCCAGACTCATCTTTGAAATGTTAAAGGAAATTTCTGACATTTGTTCCATAAAACCTGCAGGACCTCATAATAAAAAGTTCAAATTGAAGGATGAACAGTTAACGTCAGATATTAATTTATCTTGTAAACCCGATTTCCATGTGTGTTTCCCTGTACGTCATCAGCGTGTCTTTGTGTTTTAACGTCAGTGTTAAGAGTTCCGTGTCCAACTGATGGATCAGATCAGCGCAGCCCCCCAGTGAGGAAAAGCTGGAGCTGTGCGGGTTGGCCTTTCTGCAAATCTGGAACTCCTGACAGTATTTGACTGTGCTTGACATTTTAAGCTGCAGTTTATTGGCTGGAGGCTAGAAGATAAACAGCTATCGTTGCACCTCACATTCTCCCTGTGCCTCCAGGACTGCGGCGTCTTTAAACTTTAATCAACATTTTACAGAAAGACACGAAATGCATCCCCGAGTGGACACATGGGGATCAAAAACAATGTTGAGATTTCAATGCGGCCCCACGCACACACAGACACATGAAAATGTAAGGCCTCCAGATGATTACTGTATTTTCCAGACTATGAGTCGCACTTTTTAGAGAAATTAATTTGATAAAAGGCAATTTAAAAATAAAAATAGAATAGCATACCGTACAGCTATTCAGCCTGTTCTCTAACGTAACACAATGCATAAATGATGAACTGAGAACACACCTGGTATGTTAATGCTACATATTAACAGTTATTCAGGTAACTATAACATAAAGAACATGCTCAAAAGCGCCCTCTTGAGGTCGTCAGTATGAAAATAACATGCAAAATTATATAATGCGTTAATTTCACATATAAGTCGCACCCCCTATAACTATGGAAAAAAAACAGTGATTTACAGTCTAAAAAAATACAGTACGTACTAAGCTAAATTAAACTGTTTTCTGTCAACAGCGATCAGCAACGAGATGAAGAGGGTCCAGCTCAAAATCCAAGAGGAGAAGGAGAAAGAGAAGAAAATCTACGCCAAAATGTTTGCTTGAAAGTGAAAACACACAAATACACGTCTCTGTATGAAGATGTATTCGTCCAGGTTGGAAGTTTGTAACCAGGTAAAACTGCACAGTTCAGTCGTTTTAGTCGGGCACACGTCACACCTCATTTTCCTGTATTTACACGCCGTGACCCGTTTTCAGTGAAATGAACACTTGGCTGTTTGTTGTGGAGTTCCGTCTTATCACATCCTGTCTTACCTTCGGGATTTTGATACGATTGTCTAGAAAACATTCAGTAGATCAATTTGTTTTTATTTGTTGTTTTTGTTTGTTTTTTTTACAGAGGTCACCAAATCAATAAAATAAAATAAAACAGAAACTGTAATTTACTCAATACTGTGATATTACTTGAAAAAGGCTCTTTTTTTTAAAACAAAGTATTTCCTTTAAATGTAGCTTTTATGGCTCTTAAGGTTGAGGCCAGAGATGTGCATATTGACCAGATGTTTTACTTGGAAGTCACAGCCTTTACAGATGTTGAGCCACATTTATTAGAAATATACATTGTTAAAAAAAAGTTGCCCTGTAATGACATTATGTACAAAACTGTGCAGATTAAAAAAAAATAAAATAAAAGTTTACCTGCAATAAACACATGAAACAAACTTCAACGTGAGATCAGCTTGGTTTTTTTTGTTCGATTTTACAGAGTTTTCCAAGAAATATATTAACTATTACAGTTTCAAGTACTAAAATCTGTGTTGAATGCTCATTGATAATAAGGCAGTAATGTAAAAATCTACTACTCAACAGGACATACCGCCTCCTGCTTAATCTCGACTCGTACATGGTCCAAGTGTGTTGGTTTATTTCTGAAAACTTCACTTTTAGCAGATTAAATGCATTTCATACGCTCAAGTTATTTTCAGTTCTGAATATAGGCACACTGCCACTTGTCAGCAGATATTTATTTTAAACCCTGGATTCATGTCTTTGCAGTTTAAAAAAAAACCCCAAACAATCTGACATTTACATTCCGTTGTACGCTGGTCCGCCACCGCCCTCCGGTACGACCCAGTTGATATTCTGGCTCGGGTCCTTGATATCACACGTCTTACAATGGACACAGTTCTGAGCGTTGATCTGTAACCGCATCCCTTCCCCACTTTCCAGAGGAACATACTCGTACACACCTGTTGGTAAGAAAAACAGACACTGTAAGAAGGGTTTAAGCAACAAGGGTAGAAATGTTCCAATTAAAAGCCCAGACTCATGAGTGGATGAAGAGCTGGTGACACAAACACCACAAAGGACTTTGACAAAAGATAAAAAAAAACCCAGCTGGAAACAAAGCAAAAGGGATCTTTAAAAAAAAAAAAAAAAAAAAAGAAGAACCAAGACAATTCAATAACAATGGAGAACACAACAATATTAATGAAATAACCACAGAATGACTCCTTTAATAAGTTATGTAACATTTAGCACATTTAATATCAGAGTCAGATACTTTCTAAAAATCGTAGAGCAGTGGAATTCGAGCAGTTTTTCCTCAACTATTTTGGAAACCATGCCCACGAATGGCATCGGTAGTATTTTATTTGACAGATTTTGTGTGTGTACAGTAAACTGTCAAAAACAAAACATCTCATCGGTTTAATTAACTGGATGGATGCTCCGTTTGTTCAAAAATGTTTTCCCCTCACATAGTTTCATACCATTTAACAGGTTTGTAGAAATGCACTGCTTTCGTATTGTCAATAATCATATCTTACATTGGCTCTTTCTCTCTAAATATTATTCTGTTCACATAGTTTTGTGTGCGTAGCTGGATGCTTTTTAATGGTAAAGCCACTTCTACAAAAGCCAATAGGTACTTCTAAAGGATTGAGTGGTTCTTTTGCAGCTCTCTAAGCTTTTGAAAAGTCATTTTGATTGAGTGTTGTAGAGTGATTTACAAAAAGGAAAAGCCACCGTAATCATCATCACGGTCGCCGGCACCGACTCTGGATTCGTCTTTTGATCCGGTTAAGCGGGCCGGTGCTAATAAAACGTCTGAAAGATTTAACAAGTCCCCACTGCTACCACCATCTACACCTCTGCCTCTGGAATCCCATGTAAAATGTTTGAAAATAAACCTTTTCGGCTGACAAAGCCAACCTTCTAACACATTAGAAAAGTCATTAACCTTCTAACCCACAGCTGCTGTGTAGCAACACTATTTACTGCAATTGTGGTTCTGTTTCGTTCAGCCTTTGTGGTTATCGGTCACCTTTTCACTACCGATGGCAGCTCATTCAGCAGGAACCAAGGCTATCATAGTTTGGGATTTTTCATTAGACGTTTGGTGATTCTTCCACATAATAAAATAGGTTATTTCAATATCGAGTTTTTCTTCCCATTTTTTTCTTTTTATGTATAATTCAGTATTTATTATTCGTTATCGGCCCCATAAGCTTTATTATTTTTATCACCTTATTTACTTCTTTGGATTTAGTTTTCTTGATTTCCTTTTTTATAATAATCTCTTGCTTGTAAATACCCAAAAAATTCATTGTTACCCAGTTTAAATTTATTTTTCATTTCCTGGAAGCTCTTCAGTGCTCTATCTTTTTTCCCAGAGCTTTCCAAATCCCTGAATATTGAGTTCAGCTTTTCAGTGCAGTTAATGTCGTAAATGCAGTGTTGATCAAAGTGTTACCATGTACCATATTTTCTGTAAAACTGCAAGAACATAGCCAATGAATGTTGTGACGGTGATCCAAGTCAGCAGCTATCAACATACAGATAGTTTTCTCTGTGCAGGATCTAAAGCCCTTCCATCTGGTAATTTAAGGCTCTGGGATATAAGCTGCAATATCTGTGACTTACTCTGTCCTCCCTCAAAATACTGGGTTTTATTTTGATAGACAGTGATAAATGTGTGAGTGTTAACACATTGGTTTCTTTTCACTCCAAATGTTACTCATATCTGTTTATGTCCGGATGTAAATGAAGAGGACGTGTCGACACTTAATCCAAAATAATTCCATTAAAAATAAACATTTACATTAAAATGGTCACATAATGGAAAAGCAATATATGTCTAAAAGATAAGAAAATTGCAGTATGACTTATTTTAGCAATAACTTCAATATTAAAAGTAGATATATAAAACAAAAACGAACAAAATTAATAAAAACCAATATTTACAAAATAACTTAACTTAGTTAAAATAAACTAAAATAAAGTATAAATACATGAATAAGATTGTAATTTGGTTCCAGTAGTTTTAGTTTTGGCTTTTTCTTTTTTCTAAATAAGTTGCTTTTTGACACCCGTTTATCTTCATATGTCAGATTCATGAACAAAACTCAGTAAAAAACCTTTTTTTCCTCAATATTTAAACTAAACCATCCTTTCTTTTTTTCCTCAATATTTAAACTAAACCATCCTTTCTTTTTTTCCTCAATATTTAAACTAAACCATCCTTTCTTTTTTTCCTCAATATTTAAACTAAACCATCCTTTCTTTTTTTCCTCAATATTTAAACTAAACCATCCTTTCAGAACGCATCTTTGCTGACGCATCTGGGGTTAAAGGGTTGAACACTAAAATATACTGAACACTACAAAACAATAATAAATATATTTCTTCGGTGTAATATTTTCATTGCACTATTTCATCCTATGGGCCAGAATGGACCCTTTGGTGGGTTAGATTCGGCTCCCGTGCCATATGTTTGACACTCGTGCTCTCCACAATCTCCACCTCACAGCAGAATGGAGGGAAATGACTCGTTATCTGATCGATGGTGTGTTCTGAGCTCTGCACAGAGCCTCATTGTGTTACCTGCGGGGCAGAAGCGTTGTTCAGGCCCATCGAATACAGCCAGGTTCCTGTTGACAGGCACGCTGTCGTCTCTGAGGGTCAGGTGGGGGGGCTGGTCCCCCTCGTGGTTGGTGCCGCTCAGGGCCACAGAGGAGAGCAGGTCAAAGCTTATCTTCCCGTCAGGCTTGGGATACTCTATAGGTGTACATTCTTTGGCCGGTTTCAGCTGGTGTGCATCAAGGCCTGAGACAGACGGACAGACGGACGGAACACTGCGGTTACCAAATATTGATTTTTCTGTCCAGAGATAAGACGAGTTCACCTAAAGGAAAGCCTCTGCTGTTGTGCGATTGGCGTCCTGCATTAACCACCCACACAGCCTCAGTGTATATTAAATATTCATTTACACATAGATGTTACACTGTACAAATGCCAACACATGTATGAGGACACGCACACCTGCGACGTGGTTCATCCGTAGATAAACAAACGGGTGATGGAAACCGTCCTCAGATACCAACATAAATTGATATGTCAAGGTGGCAGACTGTATGTATCTTACAAAAACGTTGTGGGAATGGAAATTGGAAGTTTCTTTGAAGATGAAACGGGGAAGTTCATTGCATTTGGATTATTACAAAAGGTTTTGAAGCGGTTGGTGCGAGTCCCCTTTTTCTTCCACCCTGCTGGAGGATATGTGGACAACAGTACTTTATTAACATTACACATCTGAGAATATCACAACCAATGTAATGTAATAAGAGAGTCGTATAAGTTAGTTTTATCCAACGCTATCGTCCTCCGTAAGAGGAACTTATGGTGCTGATAGGGTTTAGAAAACTTTTTTTTTTGGTTTATATATATTTTTTTCTTTTATTATAGTTTTTTATTTTACCTTTAAACCAGAAGAACTTCACTGAGATAAAAAAAAAAAACTTTCAAGAATGTTCTAGCCAAAATGGGCAGCAGTACACTCAATAATTACAGCATAATGAGATTTTAAAGAGTCAGAAATATGAGATTAAACAAATGCATAATTACAAGATAAAAAGTCAATTAGTATAAAATGTCAAAATTATGATATATAAAGTAGTAAATATGATATACATAATTATGAGAAAAAAAAGTTTAAATTATGAGATAAAAACAAACAATTGAGATAAGTCATAATTAAAATAAAAAACATTCTGTTCACTGATTGTCCCTTTGAAGAAGCTTATTTTTCATACAGTCACATGTTTAGTTTGAAAAAGTAACGACTATTCTGAGCAGAGGTCGAATTATACAAGGGGTACTATACCCCCCCATTGAAGACCCAGTACCCCCCAAAGAGACAGAAATATCACTTTGGGGGTCAGGTCATCTTGCTGATATTGTGGAAAAATAATAATAAAAAACAACAATAGAGTACAAGTCAACTCCCATTTCCACTGTAGGAACATTTTAATGTTGTTCTTTCAGAACCTCTCTTTTGGACCATTCCTTTTTGACATCAGATCTCTGTAACTACCACTCTGTTCTTCTGTGGTGGTATGTTGTTTCATAGTATGGTCCTTAATCGCATCAAAAGAATTCATCAATTTTCACAAATCTCAGATTAATTATGTTGATTTACTGACACTAACTACCATAGACTCGAATAGAACATTGGTTTGTGTTTATAACGGATATGAGAGAGTTGTGTGTTACCTCCAGATCTAATGAGATCTAAAAATGAACCGAATCAAGACTTCATGAAATCAGCAGTAGATTTCTTGTAAATTAAATAGTATTTCAGTGTATTTAACTTCTATTTTTGGGAAGTTGACCACACAGACCTCTTTTGGATCTATAACAACAATAATGAGATACCGATTATTACATTGTGACACGTTTAGACCTTGTATGTGTTTTTGTGATCATGATGGTCATAGAAGTAGTAAAGAAGCAGTACCCCCCAAATACGGTGGGGTAATTCGCACACTGATTCTGACAATGTAATGAGTATCAAGTACAGATATTTATGGACAAATGTAGGGTCTAAAAGTAAAAAGTTGTTATGAAAATAAATGCTCAAGTCAAGTACAGATACCTAAAAAAAAAAAAAAAAAAATCTATTTAAGTACAGTAACAGTACTTGTACTCACACATCTGGATTTAAAATAAAATCTCTGGGGTTAAAAGGTTATAAAGGTGTACCTAAATTTAATTGGATGAAAATACGATAAAAAAAAATAAAAACCCATTATCTCTTAATGTAGAATCTGGGATGCTAATGTCCCATCGTCATTTGAGCTCCACACAGCGTTACTCACCACAGTGTTTAAGCGTCCACGGCTCCTTCCCTCTGAGGATCCAGTAGAAAATGCCGGTGTAGACCATTCCTCCGTACAAGCCAAAGTAATTGTGGAAGGACGGCCGGATGTTTCTCACAGCGTGCAGCTCTTTCCACACCCACGAACTTTTCAAGGCCTCGGAATATTCGGGTACATGAAGGCCTGGGAGGATTCACATTAGACAAAGTGGGTAATCCTTTCCTGCCGTGTTGTTGTGTTTTATGTCATATTATACCTTGGATTTTGCCTTTCACTTCATCCAAATGGGTTAGTCCAAGCAATTCTATGTGGTTTTATTTCAAAAGAATACTTAAGAAGATTAAGAGGAACCTTTTTCAGCAGAACCGCTTTATAAAATTGGGGACTAGCCTTCGAAGCTTCAGTACTTCTTGTCATTACACCGAGTTGCACTAGAATAGAATGAGTCCAGACAGTTTGAAAGAAAATGTTAAAATGTCTACATGGCATGTCAGTATGATTATAGTTATCTTCCGACTGCAGACAAATTGGTTTTACTTATCAAATCAGATTTTTTTTTTTTTGAGAGGGACCATCTGCACGATCAGACTGGATGTGGCGGTACCGGCTTCGCCAACTTGTCTGCATCGGCCGCTGGTGGAAACGAGGACAGTGCTGCGGGTTTACATGATTGTCTTATTTTTAGTCCCTTCCTCCAAAGTGCTGGAAGAAACTTAAGAGTCATGCAGTTAAGCACTTTAGGTAGAATCACTGGACTATTCATTTTTCCGATCGCTCCAAAGTTGACATGGTTGAGTGCAGCGTTACAAGTGTCTCAAATTTAGAAATCTGATATGGCTTGGATAATCCATTAAAATTAAAAATAAAGTTTAACTAAGCTTTCATTGTAGATTGAATCTTGTGTGTACTTTGCAGTGACAATAAAACCGATTCTAATTTAACTTAAAAGTTACTACTATTCTTTGGCTCACTTATGTGTGCATTTGGACCTGAATTGTTCAAATTGTTTTAATCTGTACCCTCCAGGTGTTGCAAAGCTATCTTTTAGTGTTGCACTGACAATGAAAGCTTAGTTAAACTTTATTTTAAATTTTAATGGATTATCCAAGCCATATCTGATTTCTAAATTTGAGACACTGCTGATCATAATCGGCCAATATTGCCTAAAAATAGCCTGATTGATGATTGGAAAAATATGACGATCAAAAAGCCGATTACGTAAATTACTAGTGACCATTTTCAAACAAGCTACAGAACAGGTGCTTCTTGTCTTGACTATTTCTGTACTTGTTAGAATATAGTTAATAGTAGAAGTTTGGGACCATTTTACGCTATGCAACAATGCTACAGTTCTCCCTGGCCTTCGACTAGTTTTATTGTATGATCATTTTTTTTATCCATCTAGTTTTAGTACTTTTTTATTGTATTTTTAGATTTATTTTATTGCCTTGTTCTCCTTTCTCTGTTTTATATATCTTTCCGTTGTCTTGTAGTGTGCAGCACTTTGTCAGCTGTGTTTGTTTTAAAGCGCTTTTATGAATGAAGATGTAATAATAAAGTGAGTTAAACTCTAAACTAAAAACATGTAATTAGTAACAAATTCCTATAATTGGAATTCATGTGAATTGAACACATTAATTAAACATTACTGTAAATATTTAGATGTGAGGTCCCTACATTACAACACATTATTTCTTCTTTCAGACAGTGATTTGTTTGAGCAACCCATGTCTATCAGAAACTCATGACTTTTAAAACTGTCCCTGCTCAATGTCATATCATGACTCGCATTAATATACACTACACTCATAGTTTGCATGTTCTTTGTATGCATTAGAAGCTTCCTTTGTGTACATTCATGCCATTATCAGCTCCCTGTCCAAACTGAATCGATACATCAAATACTGCACAACGACAGGAGTTAGACTTATGTCAACTGGACATCTTAGTATAAATTGATCAAACCGAGTTGAATCACACGTGAAAGGTTGCAGATGTGTACAAACCGCAATACATTGCCGTTTCATGAGATTGGACTCGCCTGCTGGTGCTTGAACTCTCAGCAACTGACTGATCTGAATCCCTTTGGACTTCGTGATACAACTTTGAAAACTTCCACGCAAGAGCTTATCCACTGACCTTTTCCACTTCCCAAATGTGACAAGCCGACATTTAACCTGATACGACCCGACTTTCTAGTCCGTGCTGATGCAAATTAAAAGATTGCTCCATGAGGTGTGATTATTAATTCTGTATTTTCTTCAACCTCAACCTTTGGTTCTGGAAATCAACGCTGCTCTGACTTTTTGGGGGGGTAGATTGAATCGTTCTTAAGGGTAGGTAAATGGTGCACCTGCTGTCTCCGACTCCACAACCTCGGCTGTGACTTTTGGGAAGACTGCCTCTGCGGCCAACATGCCGCTCTTCATGGCCGTGTGAGTCCCTTTGATCTTGGGGACGTTCATGAAGCCAGGGCTGCAGCCAATCAGCAGCCCCCCAGGAAATGTCAGCTTTGGGATGGACTGAGGAAAAAAGGCAAAGAGAGAGGACTAAACTTCCTGCTTCACATTCATCATAAAACTATTAATTATGCAAGTATGGCTTTACACTGGTATAGTATACATACATATATTCAGGGTGTCCTCAACCTTAATGCAAATTTAAGCCTGTGAAGTGACACTGTACGTTCTGAACCAAAAGGTGCTTGGTGTGATCTGGCTGAAGTTGTCGTTCTCCTGCTTCCTCTTAATGTTGTGTCTCACATTAACAACAGGCTGTGGAAGCTTCACATGCATCCATCCCCCCAGCTCCTCCTGGAGGAACCTCTGGGGTTTTCAGCTGAGAAGGGATTGTTGATCTATACAGTCTGTCACAGATCCTCCCAGTTTTGATACTTGATTGATTCCTTTACAGACTGTCATGTACAGAGAGCGCCAAAACCTCATGGGTTTATGACAAAAATAGGGGAAAAATCTTCAGAGAATCGCAAAGCATTTAAGTGGAATTTCCCCCTCGTTCCACTCCAAGACTCTGAAAGTTACGACCAAGGCATTAAAATGAACAAATTGAGGGAAAAAAAAAAAAAAAAAAAAAAAAAAGAGTAGTCTAATAATTTTTTCTGCAACTGTATATTGTGTCATCTCTAAAAAAACAAACAAACTGATGAGTTTAAGGCTTAGTTTTTCTTCTTTACCATGTTCAATTCTGTACATTTGTCATATTGTATTTTGTCTGTCTTAATGGACAGATATCCCATATTTTTCCTTGAGGAAAAAGAATTACAGCATACCGAAAGAAGTGATTTAAATGTGGCGATATAGCATCTCATTCCGATGGGAAATCAAACAGTACAGAAGCGTTCGCAGAGTAAAACGGATGGTAAATATAGAGTAAGGATGTTAAATTTAAATAATTATACGAGTTGTCTGTGGGGAAACTGGCCATTTAACTGCAGCCGGCACAGCTCTGCATTATTCAGAATTTAGGAGAACCTCGACGTTACATCCCCTGCGACATGACACGACTTTGTCTCTTAATTTGAACTTTGTCGCTTTAATTTTACAAGGGATTTATTCGATGTTCTTCCAGTTACATGACATTAAATACTCCTGGCTTTTACGGATTACTTGATAATACTGGATCAATCTTCAGCATTCTCACCGACACAATTTTTATCCAATATGTGAATTTTAACATGTTCTATTCTGGGGGTGAATCAGCTGATCCTGTCTGCCTGCACTAACTTTGAAACTCTACTCTGCAGCACAATCAGAGCATGACACACCACTCCTGTCCCATCCCAATCCCAGAAAAAAATAAAAAAAATAAATTAATAATAATAATACCCCTACTCTACCCCAATCCCATCACGGTATAAAAACAACATCCTGTCCACTTCCAATCCCAGAATAATGACCCCTACCATCCTGTCTCCGATTTATTGTAGGTTTTTCAAAGCAGGGCGATCACCCTTAAGGCATGGGTGTCCAACTCAACTTAGCTGGGGGCTTTTGGAGGTACAGACAAGGTCAGGCTGGGTCATATCATAAACATTCCACCAAAATAGGGGTCTTCACTTTATTTGTAGTTAGTAACATGCACTTTTTGATGAACTCTGCTTCATTGAATGGCTTCCTGGCCCTATCAATCATCTGATTTACCACGTAACTACTGTAGCTGTGACTGCTGCTTTATCATCTTCGCTTTCTTGAATAAACTTCGTTTCCTCAATAGACACTTTTTTCCTCTTATCTCCCTGGTATTCATGTCTGGTTGAGCAATGACGTCAAACATTGTATTCCTTATACACACTAACTTCCCCTGTGCATATGAGACTTGAAGGAATGCCCCAGTGCTTGACAGAAAAATATTCCCACTGTTTAAGGGGAGGTGCGAGATTTTTTTTTTGGAACTTTTTTTTTTTTTTTTTTACCATATTGCTTGAAAACCTCTTCAAGATCCAATAGCATGCACTGAAATAGAATGTTTGCAAAAAATTTAATGTTTTAGTCCAGTCTAAGGGGTGGAACCAGAGGAAAACCCCGACCAATCATTGTACTGATCATCTTTACAATGACTGATGGTCGCTTCTATGAAAATGATCCTTAAAAACAGTGTGTCTGGATCAGAAAAACTACTAGGATTGTCTAATTTTGACAGGGTCTTTATTTATAGCACTATATGAAGGCCATTTACAGCTATGTTTTCAGATTAAATACATTAATTTCTTGTCTCAATTTTGGCCCCCTATATTTCCTTTAAAAATGTATTAATTTTGGGATGGATGGAAGCAAGAGTATAAATGTTTTGCAATCATCGGAGGTCATCATTAGGTACATGCTGGGGGGGAAAGGTGTATAAATTTCTCTTTTTATTATCGAGTCAAAAAAAGATGGTAAAGTGCCAGGTCCCAAAAGGTACCCAGTTTCACAGAAACACCCATCTTGTTGAATGCATTGCATACGTGTCTGAGTCTAGTTTCTCCTGTGTGGATATAGTGAAATGCATCTGCATTTTTTTTTTTTTTTTGACATTTCCCTGTTCCAACACATGTGATGGTCGTTATCGGGCTTCTTGTGTGAATCAGGTATGTTGAACAGGGATACATCTAAAAACATGCAGGATAGCAGCCGTTGAGGACCAGGATGTGACACCCCTGGTATAGCACATAAGTGCAGTTGTAGCTGCTGATCACTGGATTCCTCTCAAGTATTATGGTGTTTTATACATTCAAGGAATTTAATTAAAATTAATTAAAACAAAACCTGTTGTACAAGGTTACTCACTTCTCGAATCCCTGCTCAAAAAAATTTAGAACATATAATCACTAGAAATCAGGCAGATGACTCACCTTTATACTGTACTAGTTTGATGATTACAAATGCAATTTATATCTGTATTTCGTTTATACAAATAGATTTTATGCATTGACAATGGCATGTACGGTCACAGAAAAAAAATATCAGACTACCCCTTGTTTTTTTTTTTACCGTCATCTTCATGTTAATACCTGGTACAACTAAAGATACATTTGTTTGGACAAATATAATGATAACAAAAATAGCTCAGAGTAGTTTAATTTCAGAGCTGATATCTATCCATTTCCCATGTTTTCTTGACAAAAACAAAAATCACTTCAGTTCTCGCATCTATATGTATGTCATTGTACTGACAAACAGTGCTTTTAGACATTCCATGTTCCTTTAAATAAATAAGTGAAAATAAAAGAGCAACATCTGATCCTAATAGATTGCATTACAGTGAAATTGGCAATAAAAGGAGGAAGTAACCACTTAATTAGAAGTAATGGAAGATAAAAGCAGTGAGACAGTGGTAAATAAAGCCAATTCTATGATATAGTAAGTAAATAAAAATTCATTAGTTATGCATCTGCTTTGTTGTTTGTTTTGGAAAGTTCTATATAAATAGGGTTACTGCTTTTCTATTGTTGATATTACAACTGTGTCTTTAATAATAATAATAAATAAAACGCAGAATTTTTGTTCTTAATTATTATTACATTTCCTCCTCCTGTTTTCTCCCATTACTATCACATAATAAATAGCAATGTTCAACCTCAAATGTGAGGGTTGGTAGTTTCAGGATTCCTTGATGAACCTTTGGAGGAAAAGTTTGTATATTCACAAAACCTTCCAGTTTATTTGACCAGAGATGCCACTGTGAGCTCCCTTGGCATTTCAATGTGTCTTTTTGTGCAAATATTCGGTTCCACATGCTAGTTTCTCTTGACTAAATGTCTATTTATGGGGAAAATAAAATTTTAAAAATCTACTGGTCCACTCCCGAATACTGTATACATACCATATATTTGATGAGCTTGATTTAGGTCAAAGGTTAATTATTTAAACACCTGCTGTCTGGAGTGTAAATGTTCCCACAGTTTCTACACACGTACCTGAAATCCTCCTTCATTCAGGGCTCTGGCTCCGTATGCAATCCTTTGGCCTCCCTCAAGGGTGGGAGCTACAAAGGGATGGTGCTTCCAACGCTGAAACTCTCTGAACGGACTCAGATAAGGGTTGGTGTAGTCAAGACCAACCTGGGGAGAGTGAAAGGATTAACAGATTTGGGCTAAAACGTTTTGAGCAAAGGGGGTAAAAAAAAAAAAAAAAAAAAAAAAAGACTGATGTGGATTTCTCTGAAGCTGCTCCTCCTTTAAAAAGTTCTATTTCTCAATTTTCACTCAAGTGGATTTGGAAAGAAGACATTTTCAGAATAGATAGAACATAGACCATGTTTTCTGTCATTTAACATCCTGGCTGTTTGTGCATGTTAGTGTCATGACCCAGTGTCCTTCCGATCATAAATGGAAAACCTATATGAATCAGCCAAGACCTCCTCCCATTGATGGTAACCTTTAGCAGAGCATCAAAGGTTAAGTTAGAAAACCAAACAATATAGATGTAAAGACAGCATTAATAACTGGCTTTATCCTTGGCCGGTGTGTTGGACCTTTACACACATTTTCGTGACCACCAGTGTGCAACATCTTCACTCACTAGAGTCTTCAAGGTTATAATGTAAATACAGAAAAGATCAATGTGACTGCAGATACTAGAGCTTTCAGTATTGTGTTTTATGAAAGGTCATGGACCATAAAGATACGCTATGGATCGATTTCCTTCTGAGACTGATCATGCTGAAGTAAAAGCCAGGGTCAGTCTTACTTCATAAAACACTACCAAGAGATGGAATGTAAAAATGGAAATCAACAGGACTCCTCAGGTCAAAAATCCTTTGGTCAGACACATAACATTCCTGGATATGAGGGATGTTCTTTTATAC
Source organism: Siphamia tubifer (assembly GCA_020466265.1). Taxonomy (NCBI): domain Eukaryota; kingdom Metazoa; phylum Chordata; class Actinopteri; order Kurtiformes; family Apogonidae; genus Siphamia; species Siphamia tubifer. Next base: position 12,542,918 of record CM035792.1, on the reverse strand, counting down.
GGTTTTCTGTACTTAGTCATAGTTACACTTCATGGGTTTTTTTTATTTTATTTTCTACACTCCCAATTTAATTTCTCTTTGATTTCTGTTATCCCTTATACTACAAACCTCCCCAAGTGGGACTAATTAAAACATTCTATTCTCTTATCTTCAGTTATAGAGACATCAAACACTCTTACAGCTTTTTTTATTTTCAAGTTATGGAGATTATGTTATGTTTACCGAGCAACAAAAGGAGGGAAACAGTAGCTGAGTTTCCATTACCCTCAGAATTGTATAAAATCTATATTGAACAATAGAGAACTAGTAATGGCAACACAGGAATGGCACACAATCTGTCAAATGTTGCAAAAAAAACTTCATGCTCTCACGATGCTTTTTTGTTATAAATAGAAATGCGACGTAAAAGTGTAATGGAAACACATTTTATGCATCGTCACGAGTCGCGGACATGACAAGTCCTGTGCTATGAAAGGTTCAATAACATAACAGTTCATTAAATGTCCGAACAATTTTGCCTCACAGCTCATTGGTAAGTTCTCCCAGAAATCCACTGTGTGTGGTGGCTGTCATAAATATGGACTTCACTTTGGGATGATGAGGTGAACCTGCAAAGACCCTCTCTCTGGAAAAACTACAACATATTGCAAAACAATAGATAGGCCTTTATGAGAATCAACTATTAGAAGTTTCAATGGAAATACCTACCAGCAGCAATTATACTTGGTTGAAAATGTAAAAATTGCTTTTAGTTCACATAGACTGAACCTAAAAACTTATGTTCAATGAAGTCATGCGTTGTTACGCTGCATCTTTACAGACTAAGTACATTAGCAAACGGACATCCATCAATCCTGGTGCATCTACAGTCTTTCCGTTCATGGGAGTGGATATCTCCTTCACTGTGGTTCTTTCAAAGGCCCTCTTCTCCCACTGGGATTTTGGAGTTTTTCTTTGCAGAGAAGGAAGGTCTATGGCTGTGACATTAACCAATTTCCTTCATCTACCATTTATTTCACTATTCTTGGTTTCATATGTAACTAATTTTGTAAGGCAACATTGTCGTGATATAGAAATAAAAATGGAATTGTCCCAAGTTTTCAAGGTCGGTGGGATCATTTGTTTATGTTGCATATTTGAAATAAATTACACTGAACTGAAATCATCCTACAAATATGAATCTTAAAGAAGGGAAGATAGATTTGATATATTATTTGTATGCATCTGCAGGACACAGAATATTGAACAATGGAAAACTGCCCAAGGCTGTCCTCAGGTTATTTATCAATACACAGGAGACACGGTCATCAAATCAATTCGTATCACTGTCAGAATGTAAACAAAGTTGTTTACCACCAAGCCCAAGGCCACCAACGGTTCGCCCTCATTCAGGTGATAGAGGAAAGAGCCTCCATATGTGTTCCTGTTCAGCGGCCAGCCAACAGAATGCTCCACTCGACCAGGGCGCCACTTCTTCTCATCAATCGTCCACACCTGCAGAGAGAGAGAGAGAGAAAAAAAAAAGAATAAAACTCTTCACATATGAGGACTACATTCAGTATTATTAGTGCAGAGCCTGTAGAAAATGTGAGATTTTTTGCTACTACTGTGTTGTGGAAGTGGGTGAAGTGACTTGAAAGAAAGACTATAATTATTTGTGGGGGCTGTTTTGGAAGTGTGTACTGGAATCTGTGAGCACGGTAATGCTAATGGTGTCAGTTGTTACTGCTGGTGGAATTAGTAAAATAAAGTTATCATGTGTTATTGTGATATGTTTCTTATGTGTGAAATAAAAAGTTTCGGGTGGGGCAGGCAGCAGACCACTGTAGTGGTTTGTGTCATGCCAACGCAGGCGACACCTATCAACACCCAGCAAGATAGATTACGGCCGTGATGTGAACCCGCCAGTCACTCATCCAACATGGTCTACTTTTAGACGTGAATGCACGAAAAGCAGGAAACTGGGCAATGTGGCTCCGCCTACTAAACTACAGCTAACAACAAACAAACCAAAAATGAATGAAAAGGGTCTAAAAGTGAAGTGATAAAGCTGAACGGTGGATGAGCCAGATAGTCATTAAGATTAGTGTCAATGTTAAGTTGAAGGTGAATCAGTTGTGCAGGTGTTAGGCGCTCCGCAGACAAACAGTAACACTACAGACACAGATTTGTTGAAATATAGATGGATTATGACACAATGAGCTGGTTTTTAAATGAGTATAGAAATGCTCTAGAAATACTTATTATGCATTTTTTTCAGTTTCAGATTTGAAGCTCTAAAAAACGAAGGAGAAGTTCTGTAACAGTAGGTTCAGCTTGTTTTATACTATAATTACAGCTGCGACTATGATTGCATGATGTGATGAAGCCATTTTGTGATTTTTGTTATAAAGATTATGTTTCTTTTTATTTGGTTACCAATGACAAGGACTTCTTTGAGGATGTATTTCACACAGCTTGAACATAAAACTTGACTTACAACTCCAATTTTTTTGTCTCTTTTTACCCTTTGATTTTCCTTCAAAATCAGTAACTCAGGTTCAGAACTATATCGATATCCATTGAACAGAAATCATTTATGCTCGTACAAATGCATTGTTAAATGTTCTATTGACACAGATTAATCAACTGTTTGATAAATGGCTACTTCAGATATGGTGTTATTTTAACAATTCCCAACAATGTAATTCATACACTCATAATGAAAATACAAAGAAAAATAACAGCTAAACTCGTGCTATAATATGAACCCACCAGAATCTGAAACACCACAGCAACAGAAACTACATAAATAAGACTGAAGAGCAAAAGACATTAAATTTGTGTCAAACCAGATTATAGACTGAATGTAGGTCATAAGCGTTCTGCCCGGTGTGCGTTATCTACCTCCTTCAGGCCAATGGCGTAGGTCTGAGGTTCACAGTTCTCCCGCAAGTCGAAATGTTTGTAAAGCTGCTTGGCCAAATGGCCATGACAGCCCTCTCCAAATATGGTGACTTTGGCATGAAGCTCCATTCCCCTTTCAAAAATATCCTGAAGCAGAGGAAAGACACGTTAATATAAATGACAACCCCTTCAACACAGGGCATATTTACATTAGCATTTTATGGCAAAAATTAACAGTCAATTATTAATTTTATATGGCATTAGCTAACAAAACTACTAATATACACATGTATCAATACAGTACCTTGGGCGAGCCGTCTTTGGCGATGCCCACATCATTGGTCGCAATTCCTTTCACACTTCCATCTTCATGAAACAAAACCTAGAGGCCATAAAAAATATTTAATTCAGAAAGTGAGAGAGAATAGTCAGCAGTTTTGTTGCAACTTTGAGGGTTTAACAGGTTTGTGTATATGGAAGATATAGCTTTTGGGGGGAAAAAAAAACATGAGTTTGAGCAGATACTTATAATTAATCAATATTATAACATTTTAGTCTTAAATATCTTCATATCACAACTTCTGAATTTTCCTGTTTGGCCAAAACGGTGTCCAACAAACAATATGTACTCTGTTTTGTTGCCACATTTGCATGGATGATGTGTCATTGTGTTGTTTTCGACTTCTACATGGTAATATCTACTGTACAATACATGTGAGACCAGTGACTCACATCTGATTGGAAAGTTCAAGTGAATCAATTCCCTATAGACAAACAGCCCACTCATACTTTGTTCTTTCTGAACACAACTCATATTGATTTAATCATTATATCTTCTTTAGCTTTACATGGTTGAATAATCAAGTCTTTCTCTCAGATGGTGTAATATTTGCAGTTATTTCTATTTAAAGGTGTGATGTGAACTCTACAAATTTTACATCCAATTAAAACTGTTTACTAAAACTGCTCAACAACAATTCTAAAAGAAATAAATACATGCAAACATTTACATAACTTAACATATCGGTGTATAAAACCACAGTCTAATTAGCTGCAGTAAGGGTTCTTTACACAATTTCTTCTGGAAAGTATTCTGAATGTTAACATGTTCTTACTTCAGAAGCAGCATAACCTGGATACAGTTCCACCCCAAGCTCCTCCGCCTGTTCCCCCAGCCAGCTTACAAAGTTCCCAAGCCTCACAATATAGTTACCGTGATTTACCATGGGCAGACCTGGTGAAAGGAAGTCAACTCGATTTATGTAACAGGCAGCAAGCAAAATCATGCAGGTATCATGCAGCACCTACTTTCTCATGTGTTTAACTGTGACAAATTGGTCTAAAAAACACAGAGCCATGTGTTAACTGGATGACCTCAATCCAAACCCATACACTTGATGCGTGAATAAGCACCGCATTACTTGTCTGTGTAACAAACATTTTTTTCCAGATTGTAAGTAATTACGTCATAAGTAAAAGTCACATGTAAGAGGAAAAAAAGATCCATAAGAATATATCTGATGTAATGTCAGAAATTCACTTCATAATGTAAATGCAATTCATGTTTTTTTAAACTTTACATGTTCATGACTTTCTCAGATAAAAGTCAAATTTCCTAATAGAAAATAGACTCAAAAAGATGTATTTTACCTGGTAAAATGGGGATGGGAATTCTGTATTTTTCTGTTAAAATGCTGAAAACATCTTCGGTCACTGGGGTGTTCAGAGGTGCCTAGAAGAGCACAATGTGTTATTCTATTATAAACGATCTGACTTTAATGATAATTATTTGTATAAAAAAACATGGTAATTCATTTAGATCATCTGGGATTAACATTATAACCCACAATTTCAATATGTAGACCCTGAGTAGACTTCTGCTAATATTAGTTATTAAAATCGTGCCATGTAGTTTTATTCATAATACAGTAGGCAATATAATACCAGATAGAATTCCTTCTGGTAAAAATTATTTTGGAAAAGACAATTAAATATTAGGGTAAAAGTAAAGAATGTTACCCCTCGCTCCTTCCAATCAGGGATGAGTTCATTGAGGGAGCTGGGCTCCAAACAGGCTCCTGACAGTGTATGGGCTCCAATCTGAGAGGCTTTTTCCACCAAACACACCCGCAACTCCTTCTCCTGTTCATTGGCAAGCTGCTTGAGGCGAATGGCTGCTGAAAGACCAGCAGGACCTCCACCTACTATGACTACATCAGCCTCATCAGCAAACCTTTCCATTTCCATCCCTGAGAACAGAACAAAAGGTTCAGGTAGAATTATATAGCATCCAATAAGGAGGGCATGAAAACTTTAGGAAACTGGAAAAGCACTCAGAGCGCAGACCTCCGCCAAGGTAGACCTCCCCCCAAATACCAAATCACCACCAAGATTTTTATCATTTGTTCCTTGTAACACTCCAAACGCATCCTGAAAATGTCATCAAAATCCGTCCATAGGTTTTTGAGGTATCTTGACGACCCCACCCCCCCGTGGAAACTGTATAAACTCAGCAGTATTTGGAAAAATATCAGCACTACTGAATTTCCACAGATAGATTTGTAAAGTTTTTTCTGTATTATGAAGGTTAAGTATAAAGACTGGTGTTGAAAGATCAGTACATTTTCTGCAAGAACAAATTCACAGCAAAATACCTCTAATCATTTCCAGTTTTGACATCTTTTCATGGTAAAGGTTACAGTACTTTCAGTGTTGCTGGAACTTCAATTCTCACCCAACAGCCTTCATGAACTTTACAGCTGCTCTAGTTTTTTCTATTATTAGATTGCACAACCACTATTACTGACGATGAGGGACACAATACAAAACAAAAAATTACGCCAGCGATTTAATCAGCTTTCTCTCCATGTACAGCCACTGTTTAAGGTCAGTTAGAACAGAAAAAGATCATTTCAAGTAGTGATGCTCTACAAATAGTCTAATTTTCTGATTGGAAGGACATTTATACCTACTTTAATGTATTATTATTACCCCACTCCCCAAAGAGGCATCAATAGACATCGTTATATATATATATATATATATATATATATATATATATATATATATATATATATATATATATATATATATATATATATATATATATATATATATATATATATATATATATATATATATATTTGGTTCTTTGTCAACACTCTAGCAGCAAAACCAATAGTTTTAGTGTCCCCATATTACCGAGAATTAGCGAAATTTCAAATGTCTGTAGCAGCAGTACAATTGGTTGAACACATACCAAATTTGGTTCATACATTTCCAGTGAATTAAAATAGATGCCATTACATTGTGGGGGAAAGAAAAAATGTTTCCTTTAAAAAATCATAATAATAATTTTTAATATATTATTTCTCCCATTTAGTTATAATAAACAAGCTTTCAAATGTACAGCAAATTTATTTCACCTTACTTCCAACTTGGCACATATACAGAAACCACTGACATGCATATGCTGATGTCAGCCTGTCTGTGCTGACGTCTACACTGGATCGGTGCCAAAACATGTGACAATATGTGTGAGGGGTATGGTTTGTTGTGCTTGATACCACTCGTTAAAGCAAATATTGGTCGATTTTAAGATATGCCCAAATACTGAAAAACTGATCTTTTGAATACAGAAAGAGAAAGGTTGTATTCAAACAATAGAAGATATTAAATAGAAAACTTAAAATCTACATAAATGAATAAACAAACTAAGGGTTACATGTCTAATTGGACAAGTCAGCAGAATTTTCCATGTAAACAGCTTACTAGGAATTCTGGCTTTTATAAAGTTTAATAAAATATATATATGTTACTGTGACTAATGCATCTTTAAGTACTTTGAGTCGACTCCAAAATGCATGTTAATTTTGCATTAACATGTCCTTATGTCACAAAAGCGTGATCACGTTAGAAACAGGTAAATACACAAGTTCATGATGTTCCACAAGAGCTTAATATGCTAAATGTTATAAATTTAAATAAATTAAATTAAATTAAAAAAAATAAATTTAACAGTATAATTTAAATGCTAATGTGATCAGATCCTTTCAGATTACTCATTGATTACTTTATTTAATGTAGATGTTGCAACATGTTTACTGCTCAATAAAATATTTAGTTATTTTTAAACAATCCTAATAAAATAAAACCATACAGCAGAAAATGATTTGGTAATTGTGTCAAAAACCCATAACTGTTTTGACTGTCCATAAATAATTGTCATGACTGAGAAAGAAACCAAAGAACTTCTTCTGTTCATAGGATGAACCAATGCTTATCCAATTCTATCCAAATGTTTTCTTATATATACACACATCATTAACTTATTATTCATCAGTGCAATGGCGAACATTCTACTTTCAATCAGTGTTTAATTTTTGTTCTTCCAGGGCATATTTAGAAAACAAAGACTTTATACAGTTTTTTTTAATTGCAAAGTAATAATTTTAACTTCCATCTTCCTCTCTAACATGGATAATTTAAAGTAGATTGTAGTCGTACCTTCCCATCGTGGATCTTTGTCTCTAGGATGGATAGTGTAGTGTGTTGTGATGCGGGGAGTTGACACTGATGAACAAGCCCGTCTGTGTAGTGTTGTGTACAGTTGAGGGGACACATGGTCGGTCTGTGTCGACTTCAGAACCCTGAGACACCTGTGGGCTACAAGAAAGGAAAACAGCTTCCAGTCAGTACCAGCCTAATCTAGTTATTATGTCACTGTACCTTCAGGAATGGACAGTTTATTAAGATACGTCATTTAAAGGTTCAGCACAAATCTCCCACAAAAGCAGGTTTAATAAAACTATGAAGGCAAGGGGAAAAAAACAAACGTTTGAAAACACTTTAATCAACAAACGATTAACTAAGTGCACTATTTAAGTACGAATAAGAAGCAGCTGTCCCGTTGCAAGGTTGTAGCACCATGCTAGCTTAAAGTTACACACCAACAGATTTGATTAACTTAAGCTAGCTACCTCGTAAACAGGGAAAAAAAACCATTTATAATAACTGTGATGACTATTGCAAGTTACAAACACCGGACCATTCTTGAAAATGTGTTAAATAGCCTATAAACCAAGACAAGGACGCTGTTCAAGTGACCTATATATTGATTCAACTTTGCCCTACATTCTAGCTCAATGCTAACAGCATGCTATACTATTATGGACAATGCTAGTTCGAAGAATAGCTACTGTCACGCTGAAAAACTTACCAAGGCACATAAACCGATTGGCAGTGAAAAAGTTTAATGTGAGCGGACAAAAAATGACAATGTGAAATTAGCTGCCACAACTCCAACAGCCAGTGTGCAGTGTGTTAGCATGCTAATGAGCTACTAGCTTACGTACCCTTAGTGGAATATCTGCTAGCTGGAAGCATTATGGATCTGCCAGTGAAAGATCACTAGCGAATTTCTGTCAGAATCTGCCAAATTGAAGGTTACTGTAGTGTCACCAGTTCGTCGTGAGTCAAAGATTGTGCAACCTCCCGCTCTGCAAACAACAAACCCAAATAGTACCTTACAAAACCCGTCTCATAACACCTGCAGTAGACAGCGTCAGAAAGTTGCGCAGCTGCGGTGGTTTTTGTGTGATAACTGCGTTGGAGTAGATTTATACATTGCATGTACTGTCCACACCGAGGGAAATTATATAGAACGAGATGATATTAATCACCCAATGTCCAACGGTATACGTGGACGCAATGTCAGGCCAGTACACTAAAAGACACACACATAGGACTCTTTCTTCTTGTTAAAGTGTTTTTTTTTTTTTTTGCATAAAGTCAAGTCAAGTAATCTTTATGGTCAAGTGTGCTTATAGCAAGTCAAGTATGAATGAATAACTACAAAAACAATGATTTAAAAATAAAATTCATAAAAATAAATAAAATAAACGTTCCAAAAATAAAAATAATACATAATTTAAAAGTAAATAATAAAAAAAAACATAAAAAATAAATTTTTAAAAGGTAAACTTTGCACCCGTTTCCCTCATGCTTTATGAGGACTTCGAGGGGGGAAAAATGTATTTATAGGGCCACATGCTTTCTATTTTACTCGTGGGGACTAATAAATTTATATTAAACCCTCGTGGGGACCTGAATACCTGGTACCCATAGTGTCAGAGGTCCCCATGGTGGGACTGTGTAAACATATCAATGTCCCCATAAAGATAAGAATACAAGCACACACACACACGGAACATATAGCACAACAGATGAATTTTATTTCCTCTCCTCCATGGTGCAACAACTATTTACAAGTTGAAATTGAAAAAAGGTAAGATGTGGTATTAATGCAAAACATACTAATAAAGTTTAATTTATTAATTAAATATAATTTGTGAGACTTGAAAAATCAAGATTAGCTTCCCTCTAAATGTGAATCTTTATTGCAAACAAATAAACATTAATATACATAATGATTACAATCACATCTTATTTTATGTAGACCCAAAATTTTTTTGCTCATGTTGTGTATAATCCAAGTAGATTAAAATATGATACGCAGAGAAAGTACCAAATTAACACATCGAATCATATCAGATCACCAGTTCATAACGACATAAAAAATTCTGTTGCATCATATAAATGTCATAAAATATTTATTGAATGTAATGACTACCAATGTACTGCACAAATTCTGATTTGTATGGCAGTAAGTAACACAGCCTGTCTGTCAGCATTTTTAGTGAGATCTAATAATAAATTTTTTTTTTCCCTCTGAAATGCATTAATGCGTTTAAATTTGGCTAATTAAAATTATTACAAAACCAAGGACAGCCTGTTAAATATTTCAAGAATCGTTATTTTCATGACGTAAGCCACAATAACATTTAAAAATTTCCCTGCAACACACACACACACACACACACACACACACACCCTATTACTGCACTTTAAAGTTTGCACTAGGTTACTGTGTCATTATTTTATTTATATTATATGTACACACACACACACACACACACACATATATATATATATATATATATATATATATATATATATATATATATATATATAGAGAGAGAGAGAGAGAGAGAGAGAGAGAGAGAGAGAGAGAGAGAGAGAGATGTGCTGCTTCAGATTATATGTGTCTATATATATATTTTTTTCTTCATGCCAAGAGTTACTGGACATAATTCCATTGTGCCTCGCATAATGACAATAAAGATTCTTGATTCCAGCCACTGGGTTACTTCTGCGGGGCATTAAATTGTAACAGTTATTTTTTTTTTTTGCATTTAAGTATCACTGTTTTGATTCAACCCAATGAGTGACCTGGTCAGGATTCTTATAACCTACATAACTAAGTTTTAATTATATTTTGGTGGTTTGTCTGTTGACAATCTCCAAAAGTATGAAACTCCAAATACACTGATAATACTTACATATCAAATTAAAGACAAAATGTATGATTTTTTTTGCCTAATATTTAATTCAAGGGAAAAAAAAAATCACAGGAAAGCAATGTTACTCAAAATTAATTTTACTGTAGGACAAAGCCAGTACAACAATTTAAACAATAAAACATTGAAAACATTTAATGTACGTCTGATGCATGTATCTAAAAAACTAATGACTTTATGTTTTCATAGCATCAATGAAAATGTAAACAGTACAACTATGTATATAATGGCACATATGTATTTACAAATCATAATAACTTATTTTCCTGTGGTATTTTCAATAAATTCATACATTTATACAACATCTGAAATCATAATTTTCCAAATGAATCAGGACTTCGCTGTTTTGAATATTCACAGTGAAGATGAATGACAAATGTTGTCACTGTATAAATCACTGAATCAAGGTTTTTGATGAATGCAAAGGTTGGTCTGATAAGTTCAATTCCCCAGGCCAGCTGGGAAATTTTAGACCGTATGTATGAAAAATGTAACCTTTAAGCCTTAAAAACTGTTATAAATAAGTTAGCTTTATCTGCCTATTTAGGCTGCAACCCATCAAAATACCCATTTACACTTTTTCTAAACACAAATACATTCTTGTTAATATATATATCAACATTACAACATTTGATAATTCCATAATTTAATGTAAAGTCTCAAACAACAATGTCTTTTGGTGGGATAAAAGGCAAACAAAGAAGAAACATAACAATGTGTTTTATTTTTTATTAAAACTCCTAGATGAATCATAAAACTCTGTGGTGATCTTGATGAAAAAATGCATTCTTTCCAGAAACTATAATTGCATTTCATCATAAAACGAGCAAAGTACAGCATGAAATTAATCTTGATGTGCCATGTCACACTCAGAAGCAGAAAGGCACAAGCTGAGATTGAGTCAGTGACGAATTAATAAAACAAACAAACAAAGAGGCAAAAGAAACGAACAAAACAAAACAAAAAAAAAACCCTTTACTCCAGTGTTCAAGTATAGTTTTCCAAAATGGTCATGATTATTTGACTGATGAGCCTTTGAAAACATCTTCTGTTACTTCACTTTTTATCTGTGGTCCAGGATTATAAAAGGGAAAAGCTACTGTGGCTGATGAGTAAATGATGTGTTTCATGTCATTTAGATCCACAATGAGCCATGTAATGATGCCTATGCTGGTTTTCAGTAGCAGAAATCTGCTAATTAACAAGTCCTTGAGGTCAGTGCTGTTGTGTGATGATCTGTAGTTCCCACAAATTCTGTTGGAGAGATGTCAGCAATATTGTCCTTGAACATCCTGGCTCTTATCATGTGACTGCAGCTACAGACCTAAACTGTCTGCACTGCCAACATAGACACTATGAATGTCACCTACAATTGGGTGACAACATTAATTAAATTCATATTTTATCGATAGTAATCACAAAAAAATCCTCAAAGAAGCAACTGAACAGGTTCAATTAAACATAAATAGCATGACTCTGCATCTAATTACAACCAAGTAAACAAGTACAACCTCAGTTAAAGGAAGATGAAGCACTTAGAGACGGGGGTAAGTGAGCTGATTATCCACTAGAAGGAGCTGTTCAGATAGTGGTGGATGAAACCAACACCTTCAACCCACATCAAAGCTACAGCCAGAGGTGGGAAGAAGTAACAAAGTGTAAGTACTTCGTTACTGTACTTAAGTACATTTTTTTTTTAGGTATCTATACTTTACCTCAGTATTTGTTTTTTCTTTTGTTCATAAATATCTGTACAATAGATTCATTACTTTTTCAAACTAAACACATGTGACAGTACAAAAAAAATAAGTCATTTCAGAGGGAGGAGCAAAATAACACAGGTTTAGTACTACAGTTCTGCACAGATCCATCTTTTACTTTTTCATGTCCTTACCATTACTCACACATATTTCATTTCATTTTCCCTGTGAAAATTCATTTCAGGTTCATAAAGTCCAAGTTCTGCCATGTATTGGATGGTTCTAACATGTTCAGTGAACACAGGTGAGTCCACAAATGCAGTGGTTCTCAAATCCAGTCCTCGTGGCCCAGTGTCCATGTTTTAGATATCTCCATCTTTTTACCTCCGCCAAGGAGGTTATGTTTTTGCCGGCGTTTATCTGTTTATCTGTTTGTCTGTGTTCAAGATAACTCGAAAACTTATGGACAGATTTTGATGAAATTTTCAGGATATGTTGGAAATGTGAACAGGAAGAAGTGATTTCATTTTGGGGGTGATCGGGGTGTGTGTGTGTGTGACTGTGTGTGGGGGGGGTCTACCTTGGTGGAGGTCTGCGCTCTCAAGAGTGCTTTTCTAGTTTTAAATAAAAATAAAAGAAATAAATACATTTAAAACACATTTAAGAAGAAAATTGAATTAAAAAAAACTGTTTAAAATATAAAAATAAAATAATGAAAAATAATACTAATCATGATACAAAAAAAATAATACAATTATAAAATCTATAAATATATTGTGTTGAGGGCGGCACGGTGGTGCAGTGGTTAGCACTCGTGCCTCACAGCAAGAAGGACCCTGGTTCAAATCCCACACCAGACCTTTCTGTGTGGAGTTTGCATGTCCTCCCCGTGTCCGCGTGGGTTTTCGCCGGGCACTCCGATTTCCTCCCACCATCCAAAGACATGCACTGATAGGTTAATTGGTTAATCTAAAATTGGCCATAGGTGTGAATGTGAGAGTGATTGTTTGTCTATGTATGTCAGCCCTGCGATGAACTGGAGTCTCATACAGGGTGTACCCCGCCATTGTAGCTGGATTAGGCCCCCAGTGACCCCCGCGACCCTAGTGAGGATAAAGCGGGTTCAGATAATGAATGAATATTGTGTTGAAAATTACAATAATATCTGAGATATAAATGTACTTTTTTGGAGTTTAAAGGTGACTGTAAAGTGTTCGCAGTGAAGCAATTTACATGCAGGCATGTAGAGGGGACAATTACAGGGAAGGGAAAACCCCCACCGCACACCAGCCTCCAGAAGGGGCCAACACCCAACAACCCATCAGGACATCTTGAAGAAGGAGGGGTCGAAAGGAAAGTGTTAAAACTGTGTGTCTAAACTTCCCCCCTTTAGTGTCTCATGGCCCCTCTTGGGTCATGGACGCTCAAAGACTCAGACTAGACTTTCTGACAAGTGACTTTGTAATCTTAAAAGTAATGTAATGCTGAAATATTTTGTAATACTGTAACTGATTGTAAACTATGATTGTGATATTAATTGAATGAAAAGACAATAAGAAGACTCAAAGAGGTTTATCCTAACCAACCGCTTAAGCCAGGGGTGCTCAATCCTGGTCCTCGAGAGCTACTATCCTGCATGTTTTAGATGTATCCGTCTTTCAAAACACCTGGCGGTCGTTATCAGTCTTCAGCAGAACTTGATGAGAGGTTTATCATTTGAATCAGGTGTGTTGGAAGGGGGATACATCTAAAACCTGCAGGATAGTAGCACTCGAGGACCAGGATTGAGCACCCTTGGATTAGGCTATAAATATAATTTGAGTTTTTATATAAAAAGTATTAGTTAATTAATTTTTCCCAATACAAAATAAAAAAATACATCCTTGTTCCATCACACCTGGAGGCCATTACATCATTATCAGGTTTCTGAAGAGCTGATCAATATTTGAACAAGGTGTGATACAAGATGGAAATGGCTAAAACATGTAGGACACTTGACCACGAGGACTGGATTTGAGAAGCACTGCACTAATGATCCATTTACCTGGATGAGGCATTGTGCTCATTAAAATGGGCCGGTTCAGTGAACAGGTTGGAACCAGTACATGGCAGGACTTTGACTTTGATGAACCTGGGATTACCCACCTCTGATGACCTGTCAGGTACCAAACCCAATGCAAAACTCTGGTCACTACCATTCATTTTGGAATTAGAAAATGGAAACTTTTTTAGCTTTTTCCTGATTAAATAAGCATTATCTCACTCATGGCAAAAAAGGCAGTTTTACTTTTTAATTTATACTTTATTACAATTGAGAAGTTGTACTTTTTAACTTTTACTTCAGTAAAGGAGTTGAATCAGTACTTCTACTTTTACCAGAGTATCTATACTTCTACTTAAGTACATAATGGGGGTACTTTTATCACCTCTGTCTACAGTAGATAAGCAGCTCAGACTCAGAGAAACAATCATTCTGTGGCTACATCTCCAAATAAATAACTAGCAAAAATCTGTTTTTACAGCTTCAACCATGTTCTTATTAAAACCATTATGAGTTTTAGTGTTTGATTGCATGCATTTCTGTTTTACATCTCTGTTCACCAATGCAACTTCTTGGATTTTAGGGTTCAAAATGTCTGAAAAAGTGAAAATATGCAGTACATTTCAGGATTTCAAATGACCTCTTTAAAATAACCGCAGCCAATCAATAAAAAAAAAACAAAAAAAACAGGTGCATCTCCCACACCTTTTTCCCCCTTGAAGTCAGTACACCCGTTCAATAAGAGCTGTGATTATTTTTCTTGCCAAAAAGTGGCAGCTGCTGCCATTGTTCATCTGCAGTGGGATGATATATGGTGTGCCAGGTTTAAGACGTTTCTCATCAGAGACACAGTATGCTCTTTATTACCTTAATTTTCTGCTGCTGTGATGTGAACTTCTGTTTTTCTCTACATACAGTATGTCTGTTTACCCACAGCGAATCTTTCTGCTCATATTAAGTACCCTGTTCTCCTCCGTTATAATAAAGTCAGTCAAACTGGCTGGAAGTCCATGAAAATAAATTAAAATGATGGTCAACTGACTTCTGGGACATGACAGAAAAAAATAGTTACACACAGGTTATTGCTCTAAACCTGGGGGGCATTATAGATAAGAATAGCATCAGTCTGAACACCTTATACATTTTCCTAGTAAAGGAAAACAAAGACATATTTAAATGCTTCACACATCTTCTACAATTCAACAAACCACAGCATTGACACAAGTAGCCTTTATATCAACACAATGATTCAGTCCATTAAATGAATGAATGGATTCACACATTATTTTTTTGATAGTTGACTTATTCTTAGATTAAGTAATTTGATGAAATGAACGAAAATTATCTACAAACGTGTAAACCTGAAATAAAGATGAAGTATAAGCTCAAATATTGGTAGCACTTTACATTTAGACCCTTGTATTAGTTGTTGATATTTGCAAACATCTAAGTTAATGATCATCTTAAGCCCTTTTTACACAGTACTGTACACAGTTCAGGGATTATTTCCCCTTTCAATCAATCGATCAAACTTTATTTATATAGCACTTTTCATACATACGTGGTCCATGTAGCACAAAGTGCTTTATATCAGACCCATCCCCTCCCCTTTATCCTGCAAGTTAAAAAATTTACAGAGTCAAAAAGAATAGAATAAATAAATAATAGTAATAAAATAAAAGTACATACATAAAATAGCAGAATGAAATAATGTTAAAAGTAAAATTTAACTAAAAACTAACTTAAAAAGGTAGGTTTTCAGTTTACTTTGTTCCATCTGTGGAATGATGGGATCATTTGGTCCCACCCAGTGGTGTAGTCCAGGGTCTACGGCGGTATCTTCTCTGGGTGTTGTTGTCCTCCTACTGCGCATCTGCTTCAAATCTGTCACTTTTGTTTAGTGATTGTTTTTCTTCTATGGCACCAACTGGTAACACGCTAATACAAAAAGGTGTAGTGTCTAGAAGTAGAAAAAATAATTTGAATTTCTCTTGTTAGTATAGAAACTTAGTCTAGCCATGCTAGGCGCCCCAAGCCGCAGCAAATCTAATTTTCTAGGTGAAGGATTGGTGACTAAGAAAGTTTCGAAGACCCTTTATGACCACAAAAACTCTGTGTACTGGGCCCGGAGGGTTACCGAGGTCTCACCCTGGGTCTCGCTGGATCAGTTTGGAACCGAGTGTGAAGTGGCTGAGATGAAGATCAGCACCTCCAAGTCTGAGGCCATGGTTCTCAGCCAGAAAAGGGTAGAGTGCCCTGTCCGGGTCGGGGGGGAAGGTCCTGCCTCAGGTGGAGGATTTCAAGTACCTCGGGATCTTATTCACAAGTGACAGAAGAATGGAGCGGGAGGTCAACAGGGGGATTGGGGCGGCATCCACAGTAATGCAGGTGCTCATGCGATCCGTCGTGGTGAAGAGGTAGCTAAACCACAAGGTAAAGCTCTCGATTTACCGGTCGATCTACGTTCCGACCCTCACCTAGTCTCATGAGCTTTGGGTCATGACCAAAAGAATGAGGTCACGGGTACAAGCAGCCGAAATGAGTTTCCTTTGCAGGGTGGCCGGGCTCAGCCTTAGAGATAGGGTGAGATGCTCAGACATCCAGGAGGGACTCGGAGTAGAACCACTAATCCAGCTGAGATGGCTCTGGCATCTAGTGAGGATGCCTCCTGGACGCCTCCCTGGGGAGGTGCTCTGGGCAAGTCCAATCCGGGAGGAGATTCGCCTCGAGATTCCCCTGGAGGTGAGGGAAGTCTGGGCTGCTTTGCTGAGGCTGCTGCCCCCACGACCCAGACCCGGATAAGCGGGAGACGACGACGACAAGACCAACTGTATATTGAACTCATCTTTGCAGCTTCCAATCAACGAACATGAAAATCCTTACAAGGTTCATAGAAGCATCCAGCTGCCATGAGGCTTGGGACCAATTAGGCAAACATCATTAAACTACTGGCTTTGAAAAGATAAACTTAACAAAAGTAAATGAGGTCACCCAAATCTTACATATTGAACCTTTAATTATCAAGCTCTCACCTCATGAACTGTAATGTAAAGTGCTACCAAATCTCAAAAAGCTTGATTCTTAATTCCCTTAAAAGTTCATACACATATTGAAATGCTGGAAACGTTGCTTATAAACCACTGGTTTCCAGCCAGCACCAAACAACCAAAGGTTTTGGGACACTTTTTTTTGGTTCCAATACAGAGAATACAAGAAGTAGAGAAAAACATGACCCTGCCAGCCTACAACCGAATTAAAAAAAACTTCAAATGAGTGAATTATGTATGTTGATGCTAGTCTTATATATGCTGCTATTTTGATCCATTATTCACCTCAGAAGCATTACTGTGTTGCACTACCACTATAAATAAACCGATGTGTACATTTTATATTCTATTATAGTTTATTCTTCATACATCTCATTTATTCTTGTTAAATTTTTTACCCCCATTTTTAAGAAACAAAGTGAGAGAAAAACAACAGCATCCCAGTTCTCTGTATGTCCTCTGCATCTAGTGAATTGACACTAAAAAAATAATAAGCTTTGAATCTTTGAGTTGGCTGTGACTGATGTAACACTGGGTTACCTGTGACTGATGTAATATAAGTCTAGGTGGTGTAGCCAGCATTATTTGTTGGTAATGTCTCAGACATTTATATTATTCTTTTGAATCTCTACAACTGAGAGAAAAAGTGAGGTGTACTGACATTCAGGCACTGGTTTGGTCAAGGGATTAAACAGAGCGTCCCTTAGAGGCCAGGTGTCAGGAAAGAGACCAAAACAGATGAGCAGAAGCACAGAGGTGGTGAAGAAAATTAGTAAATTAGTATCCAACAGAAATTCTGCAGGGAACCTAATTAGGAAGCTACAGCTCCCACGGATTTGCTTTTAATAATGCAGGACATGAAGTGTCCAACTGGGGACACAGTACACTAACTTGACAAATTATTTAAAATTAATATGGCTATAAAGGTTCAGTATTATGACAAAAGAAAGTTAGTGGAATAAATTCTAACCCAGATGTCAGTGTAACAACTAGTTTGAAGTCATCATGCGGTATTACTTGTCCACTGGGTTGATGTTGGGACTGCACAGTATATGGAGAAAATTGCGTTTTTGGGATAACAGAGCGTGCAATATTCATACTGCAAAAGCGTGTAATCATTTCTTCTTTTTCTTTTTCATTAATTTTCTGTTTTACACTCCATGGAGTACCAGAGTGGGTTTCTCTACCACTCATATACTAGTTTTTCTGGCAAAAAAACTGAAGTACTGCTACTGCTGTTGGTTGAATGCAAGTTTACCTGTTATTAATGTTGCAAAAGTGTGAATGTTTTCAGAGCAGAACTTTGGGAAAGGATAAATACTCATATTTGCAGATTTTATTTTTATATATGATATTTATCTATTTATCTATCTATCTCTATTTACCAAACCAGGTAAACAATGGAATAGTGTTTTGATAAAGCTCACGCTCTGTCACTTTTGTTATTATGTCATACATCCATGTCATGAATAAAATGATAAAATATACTGACTATGTTTGTTTCTGAAGATCTACAGCTGTAGCACCACAAGGTTTTTGGACATAATTGTGTATTTGATTGTAGTAGTTCAGTATTTTGTCTTAAATTATAAACAACTGTTTCAGCATACAAACATTTGGCTCATTTCAACATGTATGATTATTTTTTGCAGTAGATAAAATTGGGATTTCTTTCGATGGAAGGAGAAACATCACAATATAATACGCTGTACTGTACACCCATATCGCAAGTTTGGCCAATATTGTGCAGCCCTACACAGTAAATTTTGCAGTGTTAAATCAACACTTAGAGAGTTTATTTAACTTCTTCTAGAGTGTATTTGGTCCCATTGTCTCCAAATTAACACTGCAAAATGTACAGTGTAGCTGATGTAGTCTCAGACAAACACATGGTTGTCCAATCTTCAGTCAGAACATTTCTTTAGTATTTCTAGAACAAATATGAACACAACACAAAGACAAATTAAAGATAGTCATGTAACACACTGGATAAACCTGATTTTTATGTAACTGCTTGAGGTGATTTAGATGTGTGCTGTTTGACCTCATGTGTGGTTCTGTGTGTTTGTGTGTGGGACTGTTTGGTTCTGTGTACATACTGACAGGAGCGTAGGTGGTTTGTGCTCTTGTTGCGTGCGTGTGGGAATGTCGTTGTATCCATCGTTGGCATTTTCCACCGGAGTGAGCTTCGGCTGCGTGTTTTTCGTTTCTAAGTGTTGCCCTGTGGGAAGACCCTGGCTGTTGTCCTGCAGCGGCCACATTTCCTGCCAAGTAAGTGACGGATGATGAGCTGGATGACCGCTCAGCAATGGCCTCTTCTGTCTGTAATTGGCCCAGACTTGTAGAATAGTCTCTTTGAAAGGTCGTGTGGTCAGCGTATAGAGGATGGGGTTAAGGGCGCTGTTAATGGGGAGGATAAATATGACCACCCATGAGCTGATGGTACCTGAAGAGAGAAAAGAGCACAAAGCCTCAGAAGCTGTAGCAGTGGTTTAACCCATAAAGACCCAGTGCTACCTTTGGGTCAGTTCCCAAATTAGTTTCTCTGAACAGTATATCTAACCTTTCCAAGCTACTCATTAAAATACCTTAGGCATGTGATCTACAGTACCTCATCTTGCCTTAAAACATCTCAGCAGCCCTTGCTAAAATTTAAAACGAATGCAAAATTATAAGGTTATAAACAGACAGAAATGGCTCATTCACTATTTACAGCTTCAAAATGTCTATAAGATTTGTCTGAATCCCTATATAATATCAAAAATCAACATGTTTCTGTACCTCACCCAGGTATGTGATTGGTCCCATTTTGAATATTTGAGGAAATTACCAAAAATATCACTTGCCCAATAAGGGGTTAAGTGATTTATCAGCATTTATTCAAATATTATCCTCTGTATTTTAAATTTTTCATTGTAAATCATGTGTTTTCCAATATTTAATTTCCTATATTTAACACATAAAGACCTAAGAAACATTGGTGAAATAAACCCATCTACTGATCTAAACAGTTTAATCCCTGTTGATCTATTAATCCTAATCCCAAATAATTGGTGCGAAACACAGTATGCCATTTTAAAAAAAAAAAACAATTTTCTTGTATTTCATTTGCTGATAATGTGAATGTTAATAAAAGCTCTGATAAAGTTGAGGGTGATGACGTCGGAAACTGAGAAAACTGAAGATTTTCAATAAACTGCATCATTAAATTAACCTAAACCAAGTGTCTCCATCTACTGTCATTGATTTAACTCCATGGGTTTCACTGGTGAATCAATACAGATGACAGCGTTTCCACATTCCCTTCGGAGCCTCTGAACATCCAAATGGGTCATATCTGATGACCATAAAAAGATGAAAAACTCTATTTCACACCAAATACTTTCATGGATTAATAGAATTAGTGGATCGACAGGTATGAAACAATTTAGTTCAATAGATGATTTTATTCACCGGTGGATATTTTGGTCATCATGGGTTAAGAGTTTCTGATGATTGAGATAATAATTCTGTGAACACTCAAACACAGAAGCCTCCTTTTCGCAATTATGCTTTAAATGACAAGACAGTTGTGGCTCTACAGGGGACCTAATTAGGGATACACACTTCACTGTGATATATATCTAATGGATTGTGCGTGACACAAAGGGGCCATCTGAGTGCACAAATTACTGGAAAAGCAGTCACAATGCTGAACTAAACTGTGTGAGTTAAAAAGCAATCAATATGTAATATTCCCAGTAGAGCATAAAGATGAATCTGAAACGTTTTGGATAAATAATAAAGGCAGCTTTGCAGAAGTGTAAGTCAAGCAAGGATGCCTGGAACTCAAACTTTTCGAGCCATTTTTTGATCATACTGCATATATCTCCTCACAATTAAACACCCATCAGTCTTCCTGTGTCTCAGCTTCTTTCTGTAAGATGCAGGAAATCTAGTAATTAAGTGATGAAGCAACAATTATTGAACACATGCTCAGAACAAAGAACACCATTAGAGAATTAGATAAACAGCAGCAACAGCAAATCCACATATTTTCAGGCCCATTGAAGTGTATATTTGCTGTCACTTAGAGTCATAATTGGTATTAATATCATGTGTCCAGAGTCTTGTATCATGGCCAGAGGATAGTACAGACTAAATTTCCTATAAATGGTCACAGTATATATATCAGGGGTAACCAAACCTGGTCCTCGAGGGGACCTATCCTGCATGCTTTAGATGTTATTCCTCTTCTAACACACCTGATTCAAATGATAAGCCGATCATCAAATTCTGCAGAAGCCTGATGACGACCATCAGGTGTGCTGGAAGAGGGAAACATCTAAAAGATGTAGGATAGGGGCCCTCGAGGACCAGGTTTGGTTACCCCTGATCTGTATTATAAAAGCCACGTGGCCTCTGTGTGTGTGTGCCTGGGGAGTCACATAAAAGCTGAACAGAGCGGTTTGTGGCAGTTTTTCAGAATTTAGCATTTTTGGTCAAGGAACACAAAGTTGATAGGAGCAATATTTTGGAAGATATTAGTAATTTTGGAATAATTTTGGCAGTGACTGTTGGACAAATGCGGTACAGACACACAACCTTATTATTTTTACATTTGCATTGTTAAAATATGAACTGTAATTATCATATATCATGGATTGTTCTATTCTGTGTTGTATGGACTTCAGAAAAATTAGCTTGTCATAAATCAAAAATCAAATCAATCAAATCAATCAAATCAAAGTGAGAATTCTGTTCTCTGACAATTAATGCTGAATAAACAATAACTATGAATTATGAAATAGCATCTAAAAGTGAACATTTGACAGATGAACAGTACCACAGTCCTTCAATTTTTTCAAACTAAGTTTCTCATGTCTGTTATGGATTTGGATTGTCTCTGCCAAATCACCATATATATTTTATTAGTCTTCTTTTTTTTTTTTTTTTTAATCAATTGCTAGAAATTTCAGGTGACCCCATTTGAATTCCAGGAGACCCCACATGGGGTCCTGACCCCAAGGGTGAAAAACACTGCATTAAACACAACAACATAAAAACTCCCACATCTAGAACCAGTGGATCCACATGGGTCAATGGCGCTAGTATTATACTATACCCGGAATCTCCACCTGCAGCAGTGACAGGATCTTGAGGATGAATATGGGAATCCAGCAGAGAGAGTCAGTAATGACGATAGAGAAGAACCTTTTGGCGATGGTCACCTCCTTTTTGATGTGGTTGCTGTACTTAGTGGTCTGAGTGCCCGTTCTCTGGATGTTATAGAACATACTAGCATAGGACAGGACGATGATGAGGAATGCCACCAAGTTCAAACCTACACACACAGAAGGTCAGCTTTTTTATGTATCTATATTGCATCAATATGTCAGGAATTTTTTGACAAAATGTCTTGGTGAAGACCTTCCCTTGGATTGAAAGACGAACTGAAAATAAGATTGCATGTGATAGTCAAGGAATGCAACAACTGAGAAACACCTTTAGGCAGAGGTGGTCAAAGTAGTCACATTCTATACTTAAGTAGAAGTACAGCTACTTATGTGAAAAATACTTTGGTAAAAGTAGAAGTACTGATTTAACTCTTCTACTTAAGTAAAAGTAAAAAAAAAAAAAGTACAATTTCTCAATTTTAATAAAGTACAAAAGTAAAAAGTAAACTGCATTTTTTTTTGCCATGAATGCAATAATACTTATTTAATACTTAATTACTTATTTAAAATCAAAAAAGTTTCAAAAGTATCAAAATTAAAGCCTTTAAAATTGAGCTACTGTGTTGAAATTGTGTTTGATCTGGTCACAGTTACTCAGTTTTGAAAAAAAAAAAGTCACAATTGAGATAAAAATCATGAGATTTAAAAAAAAAGAGTTGTAAATATGAGATAAAAAATGTTTAATTTTAAGATAAAATGTTAAAACTGTGAAAATAAAAGTCATAATTGAGATAAAAAGTCAAAATTATTAGATAAAAAGTCAAATTTGTAAGATAATAGTCATATAATTATAATATATAGTCACAGTTTCTCTCCACTGATTGTCCCTCTGAAGTGACTAATTTTAATACTGTCACATCTGTTTAGTTTGAAAATGTAACAAGTCTATTCTGAGAATGTATTATGTTTTTATTTTACTGATCTGTCCTACTTGAGATCATATTAGCCTGTATGAGTCTCCCTAAACTACAATACAGTCACGGAAAAAAATATTAGACCATCAAAAGTAATCAAAAACAATGGTTAGGCAATCAAGTACTAAGTCATTTGTATTATTATGTGACTAAAACAGCCAAAAAAACAAAACATGGAATGAATAAAAGCACTGTTGTTGTCAGTACAATTCCATAGATATTGATGTAAGAATTAAAGTGATTTTGGTTATTGTCAAAAAAACATGAGGAAATGAAACTTCTATGACCTATTTTTGTTGTTATCATTATATTTGTCCAGACAAATGTGCCCTGAGTTGTACCAGACGTTAAAATGAACAAGAAATTGAAGAAAACAAACACTATTTTTTCCCCCGTAAATATAAGTTTGATATACCTGATGTCGAGGCTATGCAAAGACCTCTAGGGAAACATGATGTTAGTGACCTAAATACTTGTTATTTATTTTGGTGGTCATTACTGCCTTCATTTTACTGTATGTCTTTGGTCTTCTCTTAGTTTTATTGTCTATTTATACAATATTTATACAATATTTTTTATTAATAAAGCACCTAAAGTAATTCCATTCCTCAGTACATGATGTGAAAAAGTAAATCCATACCTAGGAAAATGACAATGGAGTAAACATGAGCCCACGGTGTCTCCGGCTGCTCCGAATGTAGTGGGAAACAAACACCATTAGTTCCGTAGAAGTTGCGAAACACTCCTTTACAAACCAACGGCAGGAACGCAATAACAAAACCAAAAAGCCATATTCCAAGAAGGATGGTGACAGTTCGCCGCCAGCCGGGGGTCAAATAGTGGAAGGGGTAAACAATGCAGATATATTTCTCCAGGGTGAGGTAAGTGAGAAGCAGAACAGACACCTCTGTGGATAACATGGCCAAAGAGCCGATGACCTGACACTGGCTGCTGTCCATCCAGGCCTGAGCGTGGCGGTTATATTCACCACGGAACTTCAGGTCGTATGCTCCAATCATGAAAAGGTAAATTCCCATCAGTCCATCTGCACCTAGAAGACAGAATCAGCTGCAATTTCAATAAAACATGTTCAGACTGTTCTACTTTTTTTTTTTTTTTTAGAAAGTATCTGCTTCAGACATTAAATGTGCTAAATCTTACATACTTTAATAAGATGAATCAGAAAACAAATGACAAAAGTGGTGCTTAGCTCATATTTTTAATATATATACGATGGTGTGTTATTACACATATACACTGTCGGGCCACAAAAAAAACTTTATAATATGTACACACAATTAACTATTAACCATTTATTACCCATTTATAATGTGTAATAATATGTATTAACCGTTTGTTACCTATTTGTTAATGTCTTGTAAAGGTTCATACTAGTGTCTTCCAAAGATAAATGTAAAATGAGATTATTTTTAACCAATAGGTGCAGTGTTTGTATATTTGCTTTACATGTAAACAAAGAAACAGTTGTAAACACTGCACCTGTTGGTTAAAAATAATTGACACTCATATGAACCTTTACACTATGGAGCCTCTGAACGTCCAAATGGATTATATCTGATGACCATGAAAAGATGACAAACTGCATTTTAGACCATTTACTTCAAAGTATTGATAGGTTAAATGTTTCAGATGTTATTAAACACTTGACACATCAGTAGATGGTGTTGATTACCAGTGATGGTTCGGGTCTTAATGGGTTAAACTACAAAATGTTTGTGTATGATCACAATGCCAAATGAACTCTTTAACAGTAAAATCAAAAATTTTTGAACAAATGTGATGCCAGTACACACATGGGTCTGTGAAAAGATTTAAGTGATGACAGTAGCAAATAATCATTATTCATTGTTTGTTAGAAACATGACATGAACAAACTGATATATGAGCTCAAATAATACTGTGTATATTGTTCCTTTCTAAAGCTGAACAATGGAACATGAATACAAAAAAAGTCAATGCTATGAATTATGAAATCAATAGTACAAGTACATTCTTTGTCTCCACAAGAACAATAAGTGAAAGAAAAACACCAACAGGTGTTTGTAACATCAATTGAAAAAGTGCAATTACTCCATTTGTCATGTCGGATATTTACAGTGTATTATGTGTACATGTATTAAATATCAGCTGTGTGTGAAAAGTGGGTAAATATTAGGTATGCTTGAAGAATGCGTACAAAAAAAAAGGAAGGAAAATGAGTCAGTGATAATTGAAATGGAGTTTTCTGGTAAAATAAGTGAGAATAAAGTTATACAGTTGCAGAAAAACTGATTCGATCAATCCTTGTTTTCTTTGATTTCATCTTCACGTTAATGGCTGGTAACACTAAAGATACATTAGTTTGGACAAATATAAAGATAACAACAAAAACAGTTCATAGTAGGCAAATCCATTTTCCATGTTTTCTTGGTAATAACTAAAAACACTTCTGTTCTTACATCAATATCTATGTCATTGTACTGATAAAAACAGTGCTTTCAGGCATTTTAAGTTTTCTTTTCTGTCTGTTTTAATCACATGATACACACATGATACACACAACTGTATCACTTTTTTTATTTTATTTTTTATTTTTTTTACTTTCTATGGTCTAATAATCTTTTCCACGATGGTACTTTTATCATTAATAAACTGCCTGTCTGTGACTCATCACTTTCTTTCCAGACTTTGTTTCATTCCTCTTAAAACTGGATTAAAAACCAGACAAATCCTATTCATAAAAGAAATCCACTTAACCTATCCTATGTAAGGATAATACATACAATATTGCACTCGTCTTAATTACCTGGAGTCTGTTTTTGTCTAGACACAAGGAATTACTGTTGGACTGATCGCAATCCTTGCTGACATTCTCATAATAATGTAGGGAAAGGTCAACATATGAAGTGAGTGACTACAGTAACAACATCGTCTGTCATTCTATACAGAGTTAAATAAAGAGCAGGTATTTGCGTCAACATTAATATTCAAAGGTATTTCATGTCAGGAGCCTTGATGATTATGGTGAACATGCACGGCTTTCTTTGTTCAGTTATGAAATGTCAGCATATGCTAAATGTGTTCTGAAACATCTTCCCCTTTGTATGTTATGATTCTTTATTAAAGTACGCCGACTTATTTCAATGCATACAAGTACGGAAGTACATTTCTTTTCTCTACATAATACATTGGAACATTGTGTTTCCAATTGATGTAAAACAGCCCGTCTGGATCCATTTGTTAGTCAGGATCTAACATGACACATGCATAAGCTTCAGTGAAAATGCATCACTAGTTTTAACATATGTTGCCCCATCTCATATCACACCTTGAAATTAAATTTATTATCACAGAGGAAACTATTCTGTAATATATGTGCTGTAAATTTAAATAAAAATCCGATACAAAGTTATTTCCTATGGTAATTATAAACTTACCATCTGAAAAGTTCCTATGGTAAGTTTGGTAAGTCACTATTTCTATCTTTCCTCGACACAAATAGTGAGCCTCTATCAGTGTTAGTCTTATCTGATATGGACAAATAATTCATCATGCTCCCATTTTCTCACTTAGAGACAGGGCTAGTCTTTGTGAATGTTTCCTGTTCAAATGACAGGCTTTATAATGATGAATGTCATTACTTTTAGATCAGATTTATTCATATGGGTCTAACTGTGTAATAATAAATCAACAGAGATGGAAGGTAACGATAAGAAAGTAATTTCTAAAGACCCAGGAGGCTAAGAGGACTGAGGAATTTATTTTACTCTAGTATATCATCAATGAAATCAGTAACTGTAAAGGGAAGTGATGGAAGCGTAAACAGAGCAAAAATGTAAACACAAGATGGACAGCATGGTGTCAAACATAAGGCTCGGGGGCCAAACCCAGGTCAACAAAGGGTTCAATCTGGGCCGCAGGATGTGTTACACTGACCATAATAACAATCAGTGGTGTAAAAATAACTTTAATTCAGGCTCCACATACAGAATTGCATCTGAATTGGGTCAGACCAGTAAAATATCATCATTATAACCTGCAGATTTTATCTTTGTTTTAGTACAATTACATGAAAATCCTTATTTTAACAAATTATCTTTTATGAAATTCATTTTTCATTATTTATGTTTTGTTCACTTTCTACATGTTCGAAATAAAGACTACAAAATAAATAAATAAATAAATAATAATATCAAGAGCAGTTTTGGAAACACTGTCAACCACATATTTTTTTATAAATGTCAATCACTATATCCTCCTGAGACTCAGTAAGTAAATATTTTCACCATTGTGTATTAAACAATTCCTTAATTGGAAACAGAATGAATCAACAGCCTTTTCAGGTCATTTTTGTAATATAATGTCCTTTTCAGTAGGGATGAGAATTTGTACGATTCTGACTCCTTTATCGATACTGCTCAACAATTCAATTCGCTTATCGATTCTAATTCTAATTCTAATTTGCTGATGGGTTGAGATTCATCAGTATGTAGCATGTCAAAAACACGACACTCGTTTAAAATGACTGCATGTTGTGTGTGCAAATGTTTCTGTTTGTTCGTCGTGTTCCCTCCAGATGCTGTTATCTCCACATTGCAATGACTGTAAATTTCCCTGTTACCATTCGTTTTGGTAAAATTAAGCCACACTTTGGAGCGTTTAAACCTGGAGGCTGCCATTGTTGTTACCTTCGCCAAGGAGGTTATGTTTGTCTGTTAGTTAACAAGATAACTCAAAATGTTATGGACAGATTTTGATGAAATTTACAGGGTAGGTTGGTAATGGGGAGATCTGGAAAGGATTAGATTTTGTCGATCCGGGGTGGGGTGGGGGGGGGGGTGTACAATGGCGGTGGTCTGCGCTCTCAGAGTGTTTTTCTAGTTATACATTTGGTCTTCATGAGACATGGAAACTAGTGTGTGTGTCTGTTTTAATTCTCTCCGCTAAGGAGGTTATGTTTTTGTCAGAGTTTGTGTGTCTGTCTGTTAGTTAGTAAGATAACTCAAAAAGTTATGGATGGATTTTGATGAAAATTTCAGGTTAGGTTGATAATAGGGAGATCTGGAAATGATTAGGTTTTGGTGGTGGGGGGGGGTCTACCTTGGCAGAGGTCTGCGCTCTCAGAGTGGTTTTCTTGTTTACGATTGCAATGCATGTGTGAAACTGGCGTAACTTATGTCACGTAATTAGTCGTGCTTGCTGGAATTGAGCATGTGTAACTTGGATAAGTCATGTGATGTAATTCGTGCTGGCTGGAACCGATAAGAGAATTGTTAGATAAAAATGCCAAACGATTACATGGAATTGATAAACACGGTATTGGTCCTCAACAGGAAGCGGTTATCGATTCCCCTGCCTACTTTTGTCTAGTAAAGCAGAAAAAAACTTGTCCAGTACAGAGGACAAAAATGCATTGCTGAGTCTCAGGATTACATACATATGTTTCAGCATCATTTTTTTAATACTTACAGCAGAGAGAGATGATGCACATGGCGTGGAGTTTGTTTTCTGAGCGGATGTACGAGCGCATGCAGATGACAAAGATGTTTCCAACGCAGGTGGTAGCAGAAACCACCCACACAAACACCCTCAGCACAATATTGGCCAGAAGATCTTCAAAGGATGAGATGCCGTCAGTGTTGGGCTTACAGCTGCGTACGTGAGGAGCGTAGCCACAGTACTGGAATTTTTTAAAGTAGCTGACAGATGAAAAAAAGAAAGAGGAGAAAATTTAGCTTCAAATCACACCTATGGTTTGTTTGAGGAATTACAGGAACAGTAAGATTGTTCATAGAAATAAATAAAACAATAGGTCTAGTAAATTCAGGACAATGATAAGCTGACTGAAAACATTTTTAAAGAGATAATTTTTCACAAATCTTTAATTACTTTGACAATGTCCAAAACCCAATTAAAACAAGAGAAATAATAATAAATAACAAATAACAGAAATAATCATAAAGAGAGAAGAAATGTCTCAATGTGTTATCATTGGCACCAAATATTGATGTTGAAATTTTAATTCAGTAAATATAATTAAAATCATTAGGATTCAAGGATACGTTCATTATTGGCATTTTTTACATATATAGGGAATTAAATTAGTTACCTGTGTCAGGGTAATGGATACAATACCAAGAAACACAAATGATTAAAAAAGAATGAGACAATGAAATACAAAGAAATGATGTCTAAGAAGAAATTAAAATATAGCATAAACATAGATATAATAAGTTATTTGAGAGTATTTTTACATTTAATGTTATATTTGACCATCACTGTACCACATTTAAGTAGCACAATGATATGAGATAAAAAAGCAAAGAAACTCCACATTAATATGATTAAAGGTTTATGTCAGATATTCATGGTCTCTGCTTTTGAGGGTTGAATAGTATTTATTAGTTGTTATTTCAATGGTGAATAAAACAGGGACATCAATAAAATGCAGACAATGATTACATATTTTTTTCATGCGGCATTAATTTTTTACTATTGTATTTGAACAAGGTTTTTTTTTAATAATAGAAATAAATGCCTGAAAGCATAAACAAATTAACAATGTAGCTTTTAATCAGATATTTCAAAGGATAGCTGATTTATGTCAGTGTACTTATTTGTTCTTATGCTGTTACTATTAATTTAGCTTCTTCCTTTGCTCTCTCCATGTTTCTTAATTTGTTTTTCATGTCTAATCAGACTTAATTTATTCCTGTTTACTTATTTTCAAGGGTCTTCAACATGGCACCACAACAAACAATTGAAAGGAAGTGACAATAGAAACACAGATAACAACGTTTACCCACATATGAGTCAAATACTTCAGAGGCTCGAACATCCTCCGCTGGATGTTTCCAATTTCTATGCCTTCTATGCTCCTGAAGGGAAAAAAAAAAATTCTTTTTTATTTTTGTTGAAGAACTAAATGTTATCAATTGTTTTAATTTCATTGCCCTATAATTGATTACAAAATATCTTCATCATATGCTAAATCTTACATGAGTTGAATCAGAAAACAAATGATAAAAGTGCTGGTTATGTTTTAATGGTGTTTTTTTTACACATATATGTTAGTTTATGTACATGTATAATAACACTACTACTACTATTACTACTATAAATAATAATAATAATGCATTGTATTTATAGTTGCCTTTCTTAGGACACTATGCAGCAAACAGGAAATCATAAAACAAACATTAAAACAGAGTAAAAAGGTACAAAAAAAGAGCCTTGTATCTTTGTAACTATAACCAACTCGCACTTTCAACTTAGTTTTTCCTTTATTAGTGACTCCAATTTGGTGAAGTTGAACTACATTTATTGTGGAAGCATTTTACTTGCAATGTTTTCAGCCTTTATTCACTGTGCACTCACTGCGGCCTTCAGAGACTAAAATATAAATGCATTCATTTTCCCACGATAAATACATCCTCTTTTTTTTTTTTTTTTTATACCCAACAAGATAAAAAACCCATCATTCAGAAAATATCCTGACTGAACAAAATGTGAATTAAAAAAACAACAACACACTCTCCACCATCGCAAGTGTTTTTTATTTTTTATATATAGATTTTTTTCCCAGGGCCATGGGCACCGTGGGATGTTTGTTTTTCATATTCACACACTTATAAAGGCTACAGAGGAACCCTTGAGATGCCTCTTTTTTATTATTATACTTCTTTATTTTTCATTACTAGGCACTGTGTGTGACAAAGTACAATATACCTACAGAGATTTCAGTTTATGTAGCTTGTCAAAGTGGTCAACCTGCAGCTCCAAAATGGGATTATATGAAATATTCCTGCAAAAACAAGAGACACCTATATGAATAAAACAGACATTAAACTTAATGTTAACATTATGTATGGTTCATTCCAAAGTGACATGAAAACCAAATGGTTTCAGGCTTCACAAATCCCACCTCTCGCACATATTGAAGCTTATTTTGTCTGAACTATATAAAACAACAACATCATTACTATTGCCTGTCATTTAAATATTTTGTGTTCAACCAGTGACCCCTAATTTCTGTGTTGTATTGTCTTTGAATAACACAAATATAATAAAGTATAATAAATAAAGTATATTAATAAAAAAAACATAGAAAAGATATCAATGACTGAATTTGAAACACAATTTGTCCATTCACTCCATGGGTTGTACTGAAATATTGTTAAAGATGATGATGTTTCTATGGCAACTGTGGTGCCTCTGAACATCCAAATGAGTTATATCTGATGACCATGAAAAGACACCAAACTGTATTTTATACCAATGGATTGATATGAGTAGTCGATCAACAGGAATGAAACAGTTTAGGTCATTTGATGATTTTGGTTTGGGTCTTTTTGAGTTAAAGAGGAGCTAAAATGCTAAATATTTCTTTGGTTTATTTTCTTTGCACCTGTGGTAATATACAATATGGTACTGCAATTAAACTTGGATTTATTAGAACCTTTAATTTTAAACTACTGCGTATGGGGGGCAGCCATCTTGAAACCAGTCATGATGATTACTGACACAGCTGAAGGTCATGACTCATAAAACAGTCATAGAATAAATAAATAATTACTATTGTTATTATTGTTCATTTTAATGCCTGGTACAACTAAAGGTATATTTAGGTGTGTATGCTAACAAAAATAGGTCATAGTAGTTGAATTTCAGAGCTGATATCGATCCATTTTCCATATTTTCTTGATAATAACCAAAATCACTATAGTTATTACATCAATATTCAACATTATACTGACAAAAACAGTGCTGTTACACATTCCAGGTTTTCTTTTCTATGTTTTAGTCACATGATACACACAGGAGTTCATTCTTGATTGTATAACCATTATTTTTGGTGACTTTTGATGGTCTGTATGACTGTGCAGATCAGGCCTGTCAAATAAATAAAGACTGTGATGAATTCTTATTCTTATTCATTTCTCATAAACACTTTAATGATCCCTTTAGATAATGGTCTGACCTGTAGATACAATGATAACTTTAATTACAGTGTCATATATTACCTGAAGTGCAAAGAACATAAACCACACTAATATTGTGTGTCATGTTTCAGGTCAGATTCAAATGATCATTTCACAAGTTATTAAAGCAACCGTTTCTTTCAAAAGATAATAATAATATTTTAAAAAAAATAGTTTTATGTTTAAAGAGCTGAATGTCATCTGTCATGAAAGATAACACCAAAACGCTACTACTTATTATGAGAATGATTTGAAAAAGTCTTAATAATATGCAAAAATGCCTGCACTACATACTCACTCACTCACTCACTCACTCACTCACTCACTCACTCACTCACTCACTCACTCACTCACTCACTCACTCACTCACTCACTCACTCACTCACTCACTCACTCACTCACTCACATTCTTTATTGTCATTGCACATGAAAAACAGATAGAATAACTTAAAACACTAAAAACACAGTGCAGTGTATTGTAATAGGGTCTTATGAATCATGACTGAAGTGATGGAACTATATATATATATATATATATATATATATATATATATATATATATAGAGAGAGAGAGAGAGAGAGAGAGAGAGAGAGAGAGAGAGAGCGAGAGAGAGAGAGAGAGAGAGAGAGAGAGAGAGAGAGAGAGAGATTTTCATCCAACAGCATGCATGTTGATTACACTGAAACTGTCTTACCCAGGTAATGCATTATGGCATCAGACATATAATTTTCACAGAATTACCCTCAAATAATAGGAAACATTTGGAACATCAGCATTATAATGTGGTACATTTTTTATTTTTATCCGAACAAAGTCAATGATGAGTGATTCAACCATTGGCGTCCGTGGTCCTCCATTCACTAAAACTGCTTCTCCTCCCTCATTTCTTAACAGATTTAAATTCTGATTGATTCATTAGATAGATCTAAGCATTAGGCACAAAACTTATCACTTTGTTTGTCAAAATTTGCCTTTGTAAACTATTTGTTTTCAACTCTTTGTTTATTTTTCCCAGTCTGGCACTAAAAAAATCACTTCTCCTCCCTCAGTTGTCAACAGATTACATTTCCAATTGATTCACTGAGTTCAATTTCAATCCAGATCAAAGAAAGTCATTGATCCTATATTATTTTCCACCAACAACCTCCTGCGTAGCATTTAACAGCTTTAACCACAGGGATATATCATTACCCAGATCAGATCACACTGGTTTTGGCATTTGTTGATAAAAACACACAGTGATATTGAGTTTATGATCTATTGAATAACTCCCTTTTGTTGATAGCAAGACATCACAGCTGTGACGTCCAGATGAGCACAGGGACATTGGCACTATTTTTGTTCATTATTATAGGAGTTAATTAAAATGTTATTACATGGATAATGACAAAATATTACTATGTCCTGTAATGCAAATGATATTACAGTTGTTGTTTTACTTTCTTCTTTCACTTCAGAGTTTAAAATACATCATTATTCATGTGACGTCCAGGTTTACATTTGAGATTGAGGGTGAGTTGACTGTATAATGGATACATATCTTCAGAGAACTCTCTAGAGATATGTATCCACTCAAATGTTCACATGTGATCACTTGAAACCACTTACAATTATCTGAGACAACAGCTTTGCAGGTAATTAATTAAATCAACTTCATGTATATTTAATGGAGGTGAAAAAAAAAACATCAACTGTAATATCTTTATTTTCATACAGCATTAGTTCATAAATCACACATTATTAAATATTCATAGAGTAATAAGCAAGCATGCATGTATAACTGTACATGTGGATATATTGTATGTAAACAGGACTCACAGTTGGAGTAAATCCCCCAGTAAGATGAAAAGATTGGATGGGATGGACACCAGTCTGTTGTCAGACAAATCCCTGTATGGGAAGACAAATCCACACCAGTTTACCAAGTGTATACAACAAACACCAATGCAGAAAACAGGGGATCTGACAGACTGATGCACACTACATCACAGGGTTTAGAAAAATATACCCATGTAGTAAATGTCATGTTCAACGTTCAGATGTTTTGAGGTATATAACTGTTATAAAACTGGTATAAAGATGAAGTCACATTCTTTATTCTTAGATTAGATAGAATTTTACTGATCCTTTGAGCAGCGTCTTCAGGAAATTGAGATTCCAAAAGCAGCACAACACTGACCATACACACATGAAAAAGCAATAGAAAAACAATACAAGTACAAAACTATAAAAAGATATAAAATAGCAGTAATAATTCTAATAATAATACTAATACTACAACTACAACTACTACTATAATTACTACTACCACTACTACTAATAATAATAACTAGAAAAGTACTCTGAGAGTGCAAACCCCCGTTCGAATGAATGGGTTTAAATTCAAGTCTGTCTGTCTGTCTGTCAGCAGGATTATGCAAAAAGTTCTGAACAGATTTTGATGACATTTTGGTGGTGATCCAGAAGAGATCCTGGATTCTGGATCATTTTGAAATTTTACATTGCTCTAAATGGAAAATATATTTGAAACAACTTGAATTTAATACCTCCTCAGCAGAGGT
The DNA here is from genome assembly GCA_020466265.1 of Siphamia tubifer. Lineage (NCBI taxonomy): Eukaryota > Metazoa > Chordata > Actinopteri > Kurtiformes > Apogonidae > Siphamia > Siphamia tubifer. The sequence continues at coordinate 12,508,153 of CM035792.1, read as the reverse complement.
AATGATAAGCAGCGGTGAGAGAACTAGGTTAAAAACACAATGGAATAAACTATATACAATATTGCACCACAGAATTGCACAGTCTGTCTGAGCTGAGATCGAACACATGTCAAACGTTCTGTCTCCTCATGACATCTTTGTAAAACTCCAGATACTCAGACTTTAGTAGAAAGTACAAATAAGCTCTATGATGGAGCCTGTTTCTGTTCTAAAAGAAATGAAACTTGTAGAAAAACAATCTGCAGTCAAAGAAAGGAATACGTTAACTTCAAATGTAGTACTGTATACATTCCATGTCAGCCACAGTTTACACAACAACATGGGAAAAATATGAGTTTTAGCACATTAAATTTGATAGCTAAATCCTTCCTAATCAATGCTTTTATTGAAAATCACAACCTTGATTTTATGTTTTTAAATGAAACATGTTTGGGACAAGATAACAATGTAGGAGTTCTTATTGAATCACCTTGAATCAACCTCCCTCTAACTTCACTTTCATTAGTAAATCCATATTACACAAGAAAGGAGGGGACGTTGCCATTTTATTTAAAGACGGCCTCCAAGGAAAGAAGGTAGCTATCATATGGACAATTTGAGTCTTTTGAATATGTTGCTCTCCAACTAAAATCTTCCTGTTGAACAACTTTTGCAACCATCTACAGACCACCCAAATACAATGCAAAGTTGTTGTTTTTTTATGAGTTTGCCAAATTTCTGTCTATTTTATGCATTGACTTTGACTGTATTGTTTTAGCAGTTGACTTTAACATTCATGCTCAGCATAAACTGGATGTTTAATTCATTCCCACAGACTCTGGCTGATCTACCCCCAGGTTTTGGTTCTGTTTCTGTCATTCTGCTTTGCCCTGATTTTTGTTCCGTTTCTCATTAAATCTGTTCTCCCGTTAACACCGAGCATCTGAGTCCTCTTTCCACCTCATCCCCTCATGACAAGCACCTGAAATTAAAGAGCCCATTCTTATGAATATGAAACCCTGCAACCCAGAATTATCTATTCTGTAACACTTCACACCTTTTCTTAAAATTTCACAGATATTGTTTCACAGACAGACAAAAAACCTGAGTGGTGACGGGGGTGGTAATTATAAAAATATTAAAATTAACAAACTGTCCTTGAACAGTATGAACTATCTGAAATGTCTGATGAAAATTAAGTTTCATGATGTACATGTGTTTAATATTGTTCAAACTGCACTTATTTTACTTAAGAATTCTCCAGTTTATTCACATCTTTTTTGTTTGGATAATTTGTAAATGTAATTATTTTCCTAACCCTGCAACCCAGACCTCACAACCCTTTATCAAAACCATGCACACATGCTCTATTTATTTCAAAGCACATTAATGTGCTTTATATAAAACCCAATCTTGGCCTGTGTTTTGTACCTTTGTACCTGTTGTGTGTTTAGTACATCTGATCACTTTTCAATGAACATGGAAAAGAAAAGCTTTCTAATAAATACACTAATGGTCTTTCAATGTTTTCCCAAAATCAAAGTGGTTCAGCTACATTTATCACAACTTTTCTGCTTTGTCTTTTGTCATGATAGGTTTTTGCAACAACCACAAAACACAACGAACACAAAGCGACTGGTCTAATTATATATGCATTTGGTTTCCATTCAGCCGTCCATTTATTTATATTTAATTATATTTTAAAAAGAAGCTATTTGCCCCTGAAATGGCTGTGACAGTTACAGGCAGAGGAGCTAATTTTCTTCACTCGTGTTTATGCATTGATAATGACAGAGGAAAGACACTCTGTGAGTATCTTGATTTTAAGATGATTAATGGAAAGAGTGTAGATGAATGACATTACTGCTAATGAGGTGGCTCAACAAGTGCACATTAAATTCAACAGTCTCAATAAAAAAAAAACAAAAAACCCAACAACAACAACAAAAAAAACAAGAAATAGATGATATCAAATGAAAGTATTTTGATTTAATTTTCCAATTGCTTACAGTGGGTGTGTCAAACATGTGGCCCGTGTGCCAAAATAGGGTCGCTATAAGTTCCGGTCCAGCCTGCATGAATATTACACCGAAGATTTTAACAGTTGATCTGGTTTTAGATTAGACTCCACACAAACCAATATCATTACAGGTAAAATAATGGCATAATAACCTGTAAATAGAATAGAATTACTTTATTGATCCCATAATTGGGAAATTGCTTCATAACAACAGAAGCATTTACTGCAAAACCAGTATATGTAAGTAAGGTGCAATGACATATTAAAGTGACATATTAAAGTGACAATACAGATAACTGAATAGTGTAAAGTACCAAAGAATGTAGTTATGGTATTATTTACAGAAAGTGCACCGTGTAAAAAGAGAAATAAAATGTGTGATAATGATTTGGATTTATTGCACAATGTCAATGACTCTGAATAGTCTTGATGGTTTAATGTGGAAAAAATGAATATTACATTATGCTTATAAACAATGACAACTCCAGATTTTTCTCTTTTCTTTGGCTTTTCACACTGTTTAACATGTTGAATAATATATGTGCAGTGGTATTCTAACTGTGGTTGACAGCCTGTTCATTTATTATTTGGTTGTGTTTTAATGTTATTATGTCATATTTTTATTGTCTCTGTTCAATTATTATTATTATTATTTTACTGTACAGCACTTTGGTAACCTGTCTGTTTAGATTTGTGCTTTAAAAATAAAAAAGTGGTTCAGATTGGATTTGTTTTAGTGGAAAAATAACATTAAACAAGTGGTGTCAGGCACAACAAACCCTGCCCCTCGTAAACATTTGACCTGATTTTCCAAATCTCTTATCATTGCGAAAACACATTTTTGGTAACCTACATTCACCTTCATTTAATGGGGTCTATTCTGTAACACCTCACACATTTCCTTAAAATTTCACAGATATTGCTTCACAGACAGACAAAAAACCTGAGTGGTGACGGGGGTGGTAATTATAAAAATATTAAAATTAACAAACTGTCCTTGAACAGTATGAACTACCTCAAATGTCTGATGAAAATTAAGTTTCATGATGTACATGTGCATAATATTGTTCAAACTGCACTTATTTTACTTAAGAATTCTCCAGTTTATTCACATCTATTTTGTTTGGATAATTTGTAAATGTAATTATTTTCCTAATTTAAAGTTATTTATTTGCACTAAAACTAACACAACAAATGGTTCCAAGCACAACAAACCCAGCCCCTCTCATACATACAATAAATTATTTTGACATTGGCCCAGCTGATGTTATGTCTTTGTGTGTCCTGATGTCACCATATCGATTATATAACTTCACAGTTTGGGGTAAATTGAAACAAAATTGAAGCTTTTATAGACATTTGAAATGTCACACATTATAATCTGCATGTAAGTAAATCGGAGAAGAAATCCCATCTATTCTGGGTCAGAGGATAACTATAAACCCAAATTCGTATTAATTCAATGACATTTGAAATTCTGCTTAATATAAGTAAAAGGGGAAAAACATTCAAAATTCATGAACATTTTTAACTTTGATCTACTGTTCTCAAAATATGAAATCTATTCTGGGTTAATGACAATGTATAAACCTAATTTGGTATCAATTCAACCAATATTTTTGCTGCTAGAGTGTTAACGATCAAAGAAACAGGCAAACTGAACCAAAACCAACACCTCTTGCTTCCTCTTTGGGGGTTAGGATAAACATTCTGAGTTATTATCATCTTATTTTTCTGGTCTGAACCAGTGAAGCTCAAATTGAGCTGAATGTGGAATGTGAAAGAAAATGAGTTTGACACCTCTTTCTTACAAAATACTTTGACAATTTGCACCAGAATTCTAGACACAATCCCAATAATACACAAGACTTGAAAATAAATGTCACTCTTCATGTGAAACTTCAGATAAAACCAAACAATCTTTTATCATCACCTTTATCAGCGCTATTTCAATGGTTCAATCAAAACATCTAGACTTCTTATGAATTCAGTGCATCTCACAAGGCTTCAATGAACACAACGATAAAAAGGCATCAAAGGAATAATGGACAGCTTATTTTTTGCCATTACAGGTTTACACAACAAAATGGAGACAGAAATACAACCGTACCTATGTAAGCAATGCATCACCGCAAACTCAACTAAAGTATTATAGAAAAGTGAGAGAGTGTCACAACCTTTACCGAATCGTGCAGCTGCAAGTCGTTGCTGATCTGCAGCTTTTTAAGCAGTGACGGTGTAGGACCATTTCACTTTTGTCACTTCCATAACCCTCTGGCTGAGCTTCCCGCAGGTTTTTGTCTTGTAAATGGTAAATGAACTGCACTTATATAGTGCTCAAAGCACTTTACATTAGCCTCACATTTACCCATTCACACACACACACTCATACACCAGTAGGTTTCTGTCAGTCCTAAGTCAGGGTTCAGTCTCTTGTCCAAGGACACTTCAACATGGCCAGACCCGGGACGCAAACCACCAACCCTTCGATCTTTGGACAACTGAGCCACAACTGTCTTATTTTGGTTCTGTTGGAAATAAATCTGTTCTTCCTTTGACATCGTCCTATTTCCACTCCTCATGACAGACAGAATAAAAACAAAGCAGTGATGTAAGAGGTTGTCAGAGATGATGGGAGGGTGGTTTATGGATCTGTGTCACCTCATCCATCACAATCACACCTCATCTCTCCTGTAGTTACACCGTTACCACGGTGATCTACACATGTCTTCACAAACAGGTTGGACCTTGGCCTGGATCGCCTTCACTGCATCACACTTTAAGCCACTGTACAGACAATTAATTTACAGTACGATGCAGCCAAACCTTCAGCCAGAATCAGTGGCGTTTTTGAAAGAGACCTATTATACTCAGTTTTAACTATCATGTGAGTTTTGAGCACTTACAGAGTAGGCTCAAAACACTCCACAGTTATCTTATACCGGTGTTGTGTCAAAATGGGCACCCCAGTTGAGCTACCAACTAAAACTGCATTTTTTATTTTATTTTTTTGCCAAGGATGAAATAATACTTATTTAAGCAAGAAAAACCTGAACATTTTCAAAGATATAACAAAATAAAGCCTTTAAAAGTGAGTTACTGTGTAGATAATGTGTTTTATTGGGTCATGATACTCAGTTGTGTGGGTATGGACAGGACATTTAGGAAAATTCATAATTCATAAGTCATAAATATGAGATTAAAAAAAAACATAATTATGAGATAAGAACATCTAAAAATTATGAGAAAAAAATCCAAATTATGAGATTAATGTCAAAATTATGAGAGAGAAAAAGTCATAATTGTGAGATTAAAGTCAAAATTATGAGAAAAAGTAATAATGAGATTAAAAAATGGATAACTATGAGATAAAAAGTCTACATTATGATATATTAAATGAAATTGGGATTTACGACTTATTTTTCATACTGTCACATTTGTTTAGTTTGAAAAATAAAGAGTCTATTCTGAGAATGTAAAGAGTATAATTTACAGATATTTACACAAAAATGTAGAGAGTAAAAGTAAAAAGTTGCCAGAAAAATAAATACTCCAGTAAAGTACAGATATCTAAAAATGTACTTAAGTACAGTAAAGGAAATACTTCTACTTAATCACTTCCACCTCTGGTTTCTTGCAAATGAAAACATATTGAGTTAGAATATTACAGTTGTCACCTTCCACCACATTATATATGCAATTTGGTCACTTATTGATGAGGTCAGTGTGCCATTGTGTTGATTGAAAATTGGGGAACCACTTGTGAATTCATTCTTAAGTGGAGTCCAACATGAGTGGACTCAAAAAATGTGTTTTGGGACAGGCTCTAAATATATGTTAGAGCCTGGAAGCTTCATAGATTAACATTTTACCACTTTTACTCAAGATCACCACATCTACCTGGAACATCTATAAATCTTGTACACACAGGGTTTTGCTTCCTTCCAGTGGGGGCCATGTAAGATAGGTGAAATTTCCATATCTGTAATTTCATGTTAATTACAGTGATTACATGCACTGAATCTACATTTATTTGTGTTAGTGAATTGATTACTCAACAACCTTCGTCCTCAATGTCTCCAATTCCTTCACTTCAGACTGATTGTTGATTGCGTATTAACATCCAGGAGAATATTCTGTACTTATCCGCCCAACTGTTCATAGTGTTCATAGTTTTTGTATATTACTGTTTATATTACTTGTTCATATTGTTTATTTGATATTTAATGTATATTGTTTATTTTTACTGATGCCCTCTTCTGCTGCTGTAACATGTGAATTTCCCCACTGCGGGACGAATAAAGGAAATCTTATCTTATCTTATCTTAATATTTTAGCCCATTATTTTATATTCATCCCCTATTACCTCCAGTTCCACTAAAGAAAACTACTACACTACTTCTTTTTGACTTTGTGTTGGTTTTTATTGATTCAAACGCATTAAATTCAATGCATGTGTTTGTTAATCTGACTCACGTAACCATCTGAGTATCGTGTAGTTCAGGCTTTCTGAAAAACAAAGGAGGCAATCAGTGTCACTGGGTGGGACTTCCCATGATTAGGGAACGTTGTGAGTGTCTGTGCCATGGCTGATGTCTCTGTCGTCTGATCAGGACTTGGTTCTTCTTCAGGTTTTTGCCATTTTCTTATAGTGGCCATAGTATTCTGGTGTCTCTCTACCAAGCCAAGGTATTTCAGACATATGCCAGAGGATTTTTGTGGAACATGTGACCCGTTAAGATCAAGTTCTGCAAGCTAATGGTCTACTTGTTTTCCATAGGGAAGTTCAAGGAATGTCCACTGGCTGTTGCCAATGTTGCCTTTTATCCTCAGATTTTCTCTGCACGTGCGACAATGGTCATTGACAGACAACGCAGCGGTCCGTTTAGGTGCAGCCATACTGCCGTGTCTGTTTTGATGGTAGCCTGCTTGCAGTATGGTTCTTCGTCCTGCTGGCTTGAGTTCAACGTGAGTGGCTGAAGTGGCGTCACAGTCAAGATAATGGACAGATTCTTCATCTAATCCAGGGGAGGGGAATCCTGTTCCTCGAGGGCCAGTGTCCGTGTTTTAGATTTTTCCCTTTTCCATCACACCTGGAGGACATTAAATCATTATCAGGCTTCTGCAGAGCTGGATGATAAGCTGATGATGAGTTGAATCAGGTGTGATGGAAGACGGAAATACCTAAAATATGCAGGATCCTGGCCCTCGAGGACCAGGATATGCAAGGTGTTTTGATAACAGATTGGTTGTGGAAGGGTCACAGATGGTATCGTGATACCATCTGGAGACAGTCAGGTTATGTGTTTGTGACATGACAGTAATAAGATACTCATTAAGTCCTTCTATTCTGTGCACATATGCTAATGTATTCTGCTCTTACAGTAGCACTTGATATGCAGTTCACACCACATTCTTGCCAATGATTTAGATTCGATTCTTACTGAAAATGTCAAAGTGAAGTGAATAGAGGCTGAGCAAAAATCAATCCCCTTTCTCCCTTTTGTGTGATGACGACAGCAGTATTAGAGCCCGTTTAACATAAAGCATATTAGTAAGATTAGCTGTGCATGTGTTTCAAGTATTGGGTTGAAGAGATACAAACTGACGAACGGACGGAAAATATGTTTTCAAATCCAAAAGCCACATTCCATAACATGTCACACATACCCACACACATACTGAAACAGATGAATGACCTGTCATGTTCAACCTCTGACAGAAAGTAAATAATTTAAATTAAAAAAACACGTCCCGATGTCTTCACAACTAACTCATGTGTAAGAGAAAATTTAAGCTGGATAAAAGTACATTTGTCCAGCTTAAATTTGATTAAATTGTTAAATAATATTTATATTGTAAATTATTAAATTTGATTTATATTCTGATACATACTGACATCATTTGATGTGAAAAAAAAAGGTTTATGTTTTTTTTTCTCCCCATATTAGCATATTCTGTTCTATTCTATTCTATTAACCAAATCAAAGACAATGCAAAAATTTCATCTGTTGTTTTGTCTGTGTTGTCTGCTTTAAAAATCAAAGGGAGGGGGGGGCTGTAAAGTTCCCAGCCAGACCCACGAGCCACCCAGCCTGTTTTTAATGCCTATTTGCACATGTCAGAACATCTCTTTTTAACCACACTTTCACTGTCTACTCACCGCACAAATAGACAGGTATTTATTTTACTTCTACCCTTTTATTATATGTGACCCACCACCACGAAACCAGGCATAAGTGTCTGGAAATCAAAACTGAGTTATCTGTGTAGATTGGTAGAGTGGAAACTAAGGTTTAAGATGGTGAAAAAATTACGTTTCTATCATAAGTAGAACCAAAGTTATGGTCATTTTAATATCCACAGTTGGACCTATTATGCAATTTGCATATTTTTAGATATTGTCCGTTAAAGTTTTGGACTGTTTTGGGGTAGGAAGTCCTTAGCAACGCATAATAATTCGTATCCGATTGACAAAAAATATTCACAGATGTTAAAGGACACTCTGATGGACATGTCACAGAAGTTCTATATATTTTAATAATAGGACAGAATTGCAACGTATTATAATCATTTGGCTTACGACATTGGACAAGAGCATTCAATATAAGCTTTTACCTCGTACCGAACACTTGGGTGTTTACGCACGGAACGGAGATCGTTTTGTTCGGTGAAAAGAGGTGGAAGTCGTCTTTGTCTTTGCTCAGCAATCCTTAAACTTTTGTCACCGCTTAAATAATTGACCCAATAAACACCTTTATTGATTGGATTTCAATATAATGACCACAGGAACTGAACATAGAGGTGTTACGGTACCGTTTTTTGATATGGTGTAAACACAAATAAGGAATTACCTTCCCGCCTAAATTTGGCTGTAGCTCTGAACGGCTCAGCGCGACTTATGCCTGGTTTCGTGGTGGCGGGTCACATATGTCTTATATTGTTTTTTAGGTGTATTTGTACACTTTGTACTGGCCAGAGATAAACAATATTTTTAGATTTTCTGTATACTGTATGGTGAATTGACAATAAAGTTAATTGAATTTACTTGAATTGCCTCCACCAAGGAGGTATTAAATTCGGGTCTGTTTGTTTGTTTGTTTGTCTGTCTGTTTGTCAGCAGGATTACGCAAAAAGTTCTGAATGGATTTTGATGAAACTTTCAGGAATGATACATAATGGGTCAAGGAAAAACCATTAGATTTTGAGCAATGAAGGTCAAAGGTCAAGGTCACACTAAAGGTCAACAGCTAAAACACATCAGTGATAATATCTCAGGATTCAGACAAGATAGAATCTCGTGTTTTTTTGCATTCACATCGTCTCCACCTTCAGACATCAGATGGATCAACACCTATGGCTCAACCACATCAAATTTTGACTTCATATGACGCCATATCAAGCCTTGGCAGAGGTCTGCTGTCTTTGGCTGTCTTGTATTCAAACTAAGATACATTTTTTTTATCAGTCTTTATACTTTTTCTTTTGACATTTCAGGACTTGCCATGCTAGTAAGTCATGAAATGATCCCTATTTAAATGCATCAGGTGTACTTTGGCAAAACCTAGATACATATAATGCATTTTGAATTTGTTTAAATAATAAAATAAATGAAACTTACAGTTCGCCAAGCTTTTGCAGGACTGAGAAAGCCTGATCATGAATGTTTTTGATCCTGTTACGCTGCAACACCCTGCAGAAAGGCAATTAAAGTGTTTAGTCTTTGAAATTTCATTTTAGAAACTGTCAGCTTTGATTCCATGCATGGGATAGCAGATACAAATCACATTTTTCAAGCCTCTAACTGAAATTCTGGCAATAGAAGGATTTTTAAGGCAAAAATGTCACGGGTTAAATGATATACAGATACACTTACAGAACTGTCAGCATGTTGCATGAATGAAACGACACATTTCCAATGGTCTCAATGAGATTTCCCTCTAAATCCCTGAAAGAACATATTCACAGACAGAAAAAGGACAGATACACAGGCACACACAAAACAATTTTAAAGAAAGCTGCCATACTTCTGACAAAAAAAGCTGTTTTGCAATGATTTTGCAATGCTATACTTACAGCCAGTTCAGTCTGGGCATTTCTTGACAGATGTCATCCAGTTTTGTTAAAGAGTTATTCAGCATAACTCTGTCAATAAGTAAAACATAATGTAAAAATGCATGCTCATGGTTTTCAGTGTGAGGCTTTACAAAGGGAACTGTATAAGAATGTGGAATGGGGCATTTGAGGATTTGAGTGAACACGACATAAAAGTAGTGAGGAAATGGTCTAGTCAATAAAACAAAAAAAAACAACTCACAACAGAACAAGGGAGTTCAGTCCTGAAAAGGTCATGGATGACATTTGATGGATATTGTTATTTTCCAGGATCCTACAACAAAAGACAGGATATAGTTCTGCATCAATACCCATTCAAAAACAATCTATTCTCTGTGTTGAATTACTTCTCTGCAAATAATTATTCACTAGAAGACACAATTTCAAAGTAATATTTACAGAAATAACACCACTATGATAATCCCCAAGTGCTTTTCTCAAAGTTCTTATTCAAGTGGGGAAAATGTACATATAAACATACAACCACTCCAGCTTGTGCAGGTCTTGAAACACCCCTGGCATCAGGATAGATATCTTGTTATGGCTCAGATATCTAAGAAACAAGAAAAAACATTAAATAAGATATTCCCAGATTCTGATTTTACTGTATCCAAACAACTACACTTACTGTACATGTAATGGTATACAATAATGTAGTTGGTATTCAGAACCAGAGATAGAAGAGAAGAAGAAGTTAGTTTAAAGTAGTCAAAAAGTAGTTCTATCTTTCTATCAGTTGTTTCTGTTCAAGAGGTCAGGTCTTTGACAGATGACTCCTTTTATCCACAGTCAAGACTCACTTCTATTTTTCACCACATGAAAAGAACACAAGTGTGACAAATCTGGACTTTATCATGTGAGGTTTTTTTGTCCCTCTCTCTCGTGCTTCTATTTTTGTTCTGTCTTTGTTAGTGTCTGGGGCTCTTATTTTGTAATGTGGGTCTACATGTGTACTGTGTCTACATTTGCTTCCTGTCACCAGTGTCATTAGGGCGATTGTGTCCACCTGTCCCTTTCCCTTTATAAGTGTGGTGTGAATGTTCATGTTTGCTGGTTTGTGTTCCTTGGTTTGCGTCATTCTAAGCGTCTTGATCTCTTGTCGTGTTAAATCGTGTATGACTGTTTTGGCTTTTGGTACTCTGTCTGTTGTCTATTCCCTGTCAGCTTTGGTTACTCGTTTTTTGCCTCTGTTTATCGGACCCTGTTTTGTATTTTGACCCGAATACTGGATCCTGCTGCTCGGACTGATCTCCCGTGTCGACCCCTGCCTGTGTATCGGTAAAGTTTTTTTGGGTTCTGTTTAGCCGTGCTGGATTTTTTTATACTGACCCTGATCTACCTAGTGACCTGTTTTTTGCCCTGGCACCCTTAGTTGTTGGTGCGATCCTCCACCACCACGGATCGGCCACAGATCTACATGCACATTTTCTATTATTAAATAAATCACTTAAAGCTTTTGTAGTGGATCTGTGTTACAACAAGGGGTATTTGCTTTTAGTTTGGTTTGTTTCTATGCTCTAGCAGCAAACATATTGGTTGAATTCATCCCAAATAGCTTGCTAGTGAACCATAATTGATCTTATTACATTTTGGGAGAAGTTGGAGAGTTCCAATTTTAATACAGTGAATAAACAACAGTCTAATGTTTTTTTTCTTTTCCCACCACTGTATATGATCAAAAGAGGCTTGATAATGCTGAAATTATGAATTATGTGGATGCCTGCACTTAACATTCACATGCAAATACAAAACATGATTATCCTTCTGTCATAAAAATCACTTTTAAGAGAAGAGTTGATAGATGACCTTGTATCATGGTCAGGCTGTAATGTTTGGAAGGGTGCACAGGGCTGAAGTTATGACTTTGCAGGTCAGTTAAGTTCTTCACCAATACTTTCTTATCTTCTGTGCATTGACTTGTGCTTTGGGCACTGCCAGGCAGAAGCATGCACTGAATTAAATACAATTTTAGCATGAAGTGTTATAATTCCCCTTAAGACCCCTAACTGTAGAGATTTACCCAAACCAAATTAAAAAGACCAAAAGTAAAGTGCTCAAAAGCTCAGAGGATGCATAAGTGAGTTCACATAATCCACAACCAATAAGATGAATCTAAATATGGAGTGTAAAAGAGCAACAGTTGAATGTTTAGATTGGTGAGGCGTTTAACCTTGAGCTAGTCAGAGCATACTGTGTTTTCTCTGCATAAAAAGAAATACTCTGACCAACTTACAGCCTTGTTAGATTATACAGGCCTCTGAACGCATCTGGATTCACATCCTGGATTCTGTTGTGTTGGAGATATCTGTAAAGACAAGAACAGAAGGTGGATTATTTCAGTTAAAGTTGATGACTATGAGATTAAAGGTGGGGTAGGCAGTTATACGTGATAGACTGAAACCACAGAATGAAATTGTGTAAAATTTGACACGACCTTAAAAGTAGAGCCAAAATATCTCAATGGGCTCTAGTTTTCCAGTGCGGCGCAGGGTGGCGCAGGCTGGCGGACCCTGCACAGTGCTAGTTTCGTGCAGGGCAGGGCACAGCGTGATCACTTTGGTAGTTTGGCAGACCATGGTGTGCCAATATGGGTGTGGTGGTGCAGTGGTGGGAGGTGACCACTGATTCAGCTTGGCGCAGTGACAGTTTCGTTGACTTAGACCAGGCATGGGCAAACCATTCCCAAAGGGCCGGTGTGGCTGCAGGTTTTTGTTCCAACCAACCAAGAGTTCACAGTTTGACCAATCAACTCTGAAAGCTGAGATCAATTGATTAATTGAATCCAGTCTGGTGTGCTACTGCTGCTTGGTTGGAACAAAAACCTGCAGCCACACCGGCCTTTTGTGGAATGGTTTGCCCATGCCTGACTTAGACTGTGCCAACAGTGCCAAACTGTGCCAAAAGTTCAGCAGCTGAAACCAGGTCTACTTCTAGACTTACTGGCCACCTGGGCTGGTGTCTGGCACTGTGGCAGACTCCTGCGGGATCAGCTCTGCTATGTCTGCCATCAATGACTGACAGCAATGAAGGCCACCCTCTCCCTCCCTTGGAGCTGGATCTCCAACCCCTGGATACGGGAAGTTGGATGGCCCAGCTCCCTTTCCAGCATCCTCAACCCCGCTTCCTGAATTTTGAAAAAGTGCTGATCCTCCTGCTGTACCCAGGCTCTTGTTTTCCGTGCTGCCCGAGCTGTGTCCAGAGGTCACCCTCCTCCTTCTCCCCCTCCTCCTGCTGCTGCGTGGTTGTCTACAAAGCTAACATGTTTTTACCCAGACCTTATTTTTTTGCATTCTAAACGCATTATTTTTTAATATACATTTTACTTTGATAATTATTTAGTTCACTTTAGTTGGTTACTCTTTGTCAAATAAACTTTAAACATTTTTGAACATCTTTGATTTTGTCAACATATAATCCAGCTTTATATGCCAAAATGATCACAAATAAATTGAGCCAGCAAAGAGGAGTGACACGGAGCAGACATTCTCCTGGGAGAAATTTGGGCGTCTGACTGTGGCATCCATGGTCAAAATTACAAAAATTGCACTGCGCTTTGCTGCAGCGCATTTTAGGGTGAGGAGAGGCACTAATGTGATTGGTAGAGATCTGAATCAGCTGTGTTAAATCCATTGTACGCCCTTGCTTCTACCTCATTCCCACTTGTGCCAGTGTGTGTGGTACAAAACTTGTCTGGACACACCCCGTTGACCCCCGCCTGCACCAGGTCTGCAAAAGTAGAGCTCAATGTCTTTAGTGGCTTGCTGGAGTAACCCCCTCCCATTTGAATAAATGTTAATCTGTTGTATTTTGGATGAAGCTGTATGCACATAAGAAATGCACTGTAAAAAAATCCAAATCTTACCAAGTGTATTTTTCTTATTTGTAGATAACATCAATAACAGGTTGACATTGCTGCCAAAGGATAAACTGGATGTGAAACCTTGATTCAACCTTGAAAATGAAGGTCAAGGTTAACATCCAGGATTCTAAATACATGTATAAGACTGGGCTTCTTGAAAAACAGCTATAGCCTTAACACTGATGCATGCCGCAGGGTCCAACAATACCCCTGTGGTAGATGGCCCAGGGGTAAAAACCACTATTGTGAATTGCTTAAGAGGTTCAGCGACACAACACCCATCTTTACATCCACTCTATCCACTCAACAAACACATTTCTTTTTCCTTTCATTGCTCTGTCAGAGAAATTCAGGTCATGTGCATGAATGTCTCCTACTGCTGGAATAGCGCTGCTAGGTTCATGTTTTCACCCAAGGTTGGAAGCTGGGGTGCCGCAAAAACACAGCTTATATTTCAGCGCACACACAGTTCAGACAGCTGGAAGACAGAGTGGACATATTCACTGAATCTGACAGAGGCGGATTAAACTCCTTTATCTTTTCAATTTGACGAGCAACAAATCACAAACAAGCATAAAGCCTTTTTTCTCACCAAAACTTGAAATCTGCTTATATTGAGTTGTTATTATTATTATTATTATTATTGAGTAATTACACATCGTGATAGCTCAGGACACCTGGACCTGGAGCTGTTTTGTGTTTTTGTGTATTATACAAAGCCGCAAAAGGATAATGGCAGAGCATCAAAACACTCCCCTGTTGTCACACTCAGTGGCACTGTGTAAGCCTCTAAGCCTGTCTTATGCTTGAGTAGAATGGAGCAATTTTGTCAGGTTTCCACCACATTTGCTTTGTTGTTGTGACGCTCATTTGTTGTACTTTCCACTCATTTTGGCTCTTCGAAGGTAGATTAAGACAAAGACACACCGGCAGTCAGTTGTCATTGGGCAGTTTGGCGAGGTTGGTGACATGAGTCTGTTTGGTGTGTTCCATGCGACTAGCCGTCTCGTCAATGCCGTCCCCATTCTTTTGGCCAAATTGTTATGTGAGTGGAATGCTTTTCCCTTCGGTGCGAAAGCCCCCCCCCCACTCCTCATGAACCCCCACACACTTCCCACCTACCTCACAATTTATTCTGCAGATATAGTAGGGAAAGAACTTTGGACTAACCTGCACATGCTCAGTTTAGTCCTTACATCCACATTTGAGGGAAAACATGTGCTCAGTAATATATATTTTTTTCTGTAATTATTTTTGTGATTCATTGTTTGTAGTTGGACTCATTAAAGGCAAGTCTCACTGGGATTTGAAAGAATTATTTACCAAACAATTTTTATTTCACTACTTGTAAAATACAGACAAATCTTTTTCATTACTATGCTCTGCCTAAAATAAAAAGTATCACATCTATAACCTGTGGTCAGATATTAGTCTGATATCAGAATATTATACAGGGTTTGAAAGTTGTATTCAATTCAACTGTGAGATAAACAAATACTTCTGTGAATCCACATGTTCATAATTACCTAATATAAGATTATTATATCATATGTAGAAAAATTTTCTTATTTCATATATCAGCCAGTATATTGGTTATCAGCCGGTACCAGATATCAGCGATATCTGATATATCGCCCGATATATTAGATATCGTCTTTTTCTTAACATTCAAATATCGGTATCAGCATTGGCCACAAAAATCCAATATTGATTAGGCTCTACTTCTCATTACTATATATCAATTCAATGAGTCCAACTCAATGTTTTCTACTGACAACAATGACTGACGACAGGGACCTCTGGGTTTTATTCAACAGAGATGTTCTGTCAACATATTTTTTGACTGTCAGAGAAATGGAGCAGACTGATTGGTTGGGCTCCCTTTTGTAGCGATGATTGGTTAGGTTGGTGTGTCTTGGCCTTTATGGAGGTAAATAGTGTTAGGCCTTCATTACAATCTATAAAACAACAATAGAACAATAACAATATACAACCTGCAGAATAACAAAGAGCTAGAATGTAAAATACTCCAACGGAAGGGAAAATAAAACAATTTTCTAGATATTAAGATAACATGACAGTTTAGACATGTAGAATAGTATGTTTAGAATGAAGTAGCTTCTTACAGTTTCTGGAGGCTCTGGTGCTTTAAAAAGGTGTTTGCCTTCAATTTTTGGAGTTGATTCTTTTGTAGAGACCTGAGGAACAATTAAAAGATTAGATTAGAATTAGAGCATGCGGTCTATGCTACAGGGCTCTGCAATATAGCCAAATATGTTGGAACAAACATATTTATAATCATCACAATTAGAAAGTAGAAAGGAACTGTGAGAGCGCAGACCTCCGTCAAGGTCCACCATTGTATTAGAAAATTATAACAAAGACCAGGACCATGTTATGATATGTTAAATTGGGGAAGACAGTCTGCTCAGAAGACCTAGGCCTCTGTGGAATAAACGGGGGATGAGATATCCCTCTTGCCAAGGGACACAGAGGATGACACCCCCAACGGAAAGATACGGTTCACACCTAAAGCCAAGAAGATGGGGGTCGACAAAGGAACACAAGACTTTGTGTGGCCAGAGAGGTTTTAGCATAGCCAGTCCTCTGGGGATGACATGTGCTCAGACTAACTCTACTGGACACTCCTGACTTTCTGACTTTAACTTAGACTGTTTGTAAACTTTAAAATATTCTTAAACTGTAATACTGATTGAATTGTAAACTATATTTGTGATATGAAAAGACTCAAAGAAAATGTACTTCTTATCAAGTACTCGAGCCATAGTATATCATTTTAATGATGTAATATTCTATATTTTTTTCCTTTGACACCATCTCCAAACAAAAACCTTTTTACTTTCACCATGCAGGTGATAGGGCGGCTGTGGTTCAGTTGGTAGAGCAGTTCGTCCATTGACTGAAGGCTCGGCAGTTTGTGTCCTGGCTCTGTCTGTCCACATGTCAAAGTGTCATTGGGCAAGACTGAACCCTGACTGTCTGTGTGTGTGTGTGTGTGTGAATGTGAGGTTAATGTAAAGCACTTTGAGCACCATGAAGGTGGAAAAGGGCTATTTAAGTGCAGTCCATTTACAAAAAAAATATGTTTTCTAATTATTCTACAAAGTGGGGGATGTTTTCCTGTGCATTAAAAACCATCAGAGCTGTACACAGGCAGAATGTGTGACATAATACTTTGGATCCAACTGAGATATACTGTCATACATCAAAATAAGGAAGAGCTAGAACTTGAAGTCATCGCTATGACAACCCCAAAAATAGCAGTAAACATCTTTAATTTTGAAATGTTTACTCTCCCAGTCCAGGGTTTTTCAGTGAGAGAAATGAAGGAGATGTCATAGATGTCATGAAATGTCAACCATTTTAACAGGGTTATCATATCTTACAACATGTCTGGAGGGAATCTTTAGGCGCCACTGAATACTACCGATTATTAAGACAGAAACAGCTCCTATCTGCTCCTGCTGTTTATGGCTGGTGACATGCTTGCAGCCTGAACCTCCTACAGGGTTTTACAGACACTGGAAAACTCAGATGAACATCAACATCTAATCTATACTTCCTTCACCTTACTCATGTCAACTGCATATTCTCATTAATTTCACACAAACTACAAAAGTGGGGACTGTGGATGAAAATTAGCAATGATGCTAACATATTTACATATTTACACACAAATTAAATGTATAAAGGTGAATTGTCCTGCCGAAATGAAAATATAAACAAAGTAAAATAAACACTTAGAAAGTCAGAAAACAGTGTAAAGCACTAATATTCTGAACCTGCTTTATCCTCACTAGGGTCACGGGGGTCTCTAGGGGCCTATCCCAGCTACAATGGGTGAAGGCGCGATACACCCTATATGAGTCTCCAGTTCACCCCAGGGCTGAACATATATAGACAAACAATCAGTCTCACATTCACAACTATGGGCAATTTAGATTAACCAATTAACTCCACACAGAAAGGTCTGGTGGTAGAATTAAACCAGTGACCTGCCTAATACAGAATAAGAATACAATTTAAATATTCACACCTTTACATTGTGATTGGACATGTGCATGGTGGGGGGTATACTACAATATATTATTTTTTTTGCTTGTATTTGATTTTAATTGGTATCTGAAAAAATAAAGTTTTGTATATGAAACTATTGAACAATTGTTCTGTGTGTGTGTGTGTGTGTGTGTGTGTGTGGGGGGGGGGTGACCTGCTTTTTCACTCCTTCTTACACTAAGGGCATAAATGTGTAATGCTGAAGGAGGTACTCAAGTCCTCCACAGTTTGGGTGTTGTCCATGATGACTCATGTTGACTGACTGTACATCTATATCTTGTTTCTTCACTGCATCCATGATGTTTGTGTGAAATGGCAATAAACTACATATCCATCTATATATTTATATCAGCTTGGCCAACATATTTCTAAACTAAAACTATTAACTGTGTTTCTTATTCACATATAAGATAGGTTACTTTAACAACAGAAGTCTACAGAGTAAATGTGAATACAGAAAAAAATGTCATCTTCTGATTTGAGAGATTTTCTTCATATCTAAATTAGTCAATACAGTTCTGTCCCTAAATCCACCCCACAAAAGACTCACCTCAGTCCTGTGTAGGGTTACTTTTGAGTCTTGGGGTGTCTTTGTTCGAGAATAAGTCTTGGGCTGGGTTTGATTGCAAGTAATCATGCACCATTCTGGAACAAGCTGAGACCACTTTGAAGAGGTGGTCTGAGCTTGGTCTTAATCGCTCTGTAGAGCAGTTTATCGACAGTGTGAACATGACCACAGAGACAGAAATAGACTACTACAATTGCCTCTATCACCCTCAGCAGGGTCCGTTCCAGGTAGTCATGTATGAAGTGGAAATAAAGAATGTGAAGGTGGCACATGGCACTGGGGGGATTATGCAGGGGTCCCTTTATACTGTACGTACCTCATAATGGATGACACTTTAAGACATTTTCCTAACTCCTTTAAGTCTCCTGCTGTAACAAAAGAGTCTCAAACTAATTTTCTTTCAGGAGCAATATTCAGCCTGATTTGTTTTCCAGTGGACCAGACCAGAAAAATAATATCTTAATCTATAAATAATGACAACTTGAAATGTTTGTGTTTTCGTGCAAAAACCCCATTCAATTGTGAAATTACTTACTTTTATAAATGAGCCAAACAAAAAAAGGAAATATCCTGGGGGAAAAAAATGTAATTTCTTAAAAAAAAAAACAAGTGTCATTTTAACAATATTCTGCGTCAACTTAATATTTCTACATGTGCATGACGGATCAGATCTGCAAAGATACTAAACACAAACAGAAGCAGAAAACGTTTAAAATTGTGCTTCATTTTCTTTAGATATTACAGGTTGTTCATATTTGTTCAGGTTATTAAAATTTTATTGTTATAAGTTATATGTTTCTGTTCTACCTGGAGATGTATACATTTCTATTTTCATGCACACCTACTAAATATGAATGAAAAAAAAAATCAGTAACTTTCAATAAAACGGCATTGATTAAAACACAAGTCTGAATAAAAAAGGTCAGTGTATGTAGTTTTCCTTATTTATTACAAAATAAATGAGAAAACGTATAAACCATTAATTACTAAGGAGCGGCTGTGGCTCAGGCGAGTCGTCTAATAAGCAGAGGGTGGGCAGTTACTCACACTAGCATATGAATGTGTATGAATATTCGGCGGTGGTTGGAGGACAGGGTCCATTAGGTGTGGACTTTCAGCGGTGCTTCTGTCAGCCTCAGGGCAGCTGTGGCTACATGCAGAGTTTACCTCCAATAGTTTGTGTGAATATGAGAATCAATGAATAATGGATCAAAAAATGTAAAGCGCTTTGGATGCCTTGAACAGCACGACAGAAATTCAATTCATTTTCATTATTATTATTAAAGCCTCTCTTTCATATGGATGCAGATAGTTTGGTTTGGGCCTCTGTTCTACATTTTCTTGGCACATTTCTATATTTTTCACATATTCCTATTTTAATTTGACCTATTTTATATTTTTATACTTTAAGTGTATTTTGTTAGTATAATCATGTGCAATGACAATAAAGAATGAATCTCTCTGTCTTTCTTTCTCACATTTTTAGGTGACCATGACCTTTGACCTACATTCACCACATTTTCATGGGATCTATTCTGGACCAACTCTTACTTTCTTGAAAATTTTAAGGACATTGGTCTTGTAATTTTTGTGTAAAGTTGCTGACAAACCAACCAACAAAAAAAAAATCCCCAAACCAATACCCTTGCCTCCTTTTTGAGGGGTACGATAATAAAATAATGACAACTGAATGAGATGAAAATACAGTTTATCTAAATATAATGTTGAGCGCCGTGCTGTCAAGAGATAAAAAAATAAATAAATAGGGTAATTCATTATGATCTAAAATTAATTGATCTAATTAATTAGTTTTTTAATCTCACCTAAAAAAATTGCTGAGAAAAAGTCCACAATTTAAGGTATTTTCATTTCAACTCATTACATTATTGTGGTAAATCAAAGTATTTATATATAACAAAAAACAGCTTTATCACATCATTCAGTTGAACAGATGTCACCGTTAACAAGGAAGGAGTGGAACAAAAGATATGACTACTTCTGGGTATTACAAGAACATCCCCATACACTGCAATAACATTTGGTCGTTACTAGGTCATCTTTGTCGTTTAACTTTTGTCAATGCGGGAGTAGGGCTACAGTACTCTCCACTAACATATTTCTTGGGCGAAATGTGGATTTGTGAGAAAGGTACATAATGTCATCAGTGTTATTGCCATTGCTGCTGCTACACCTCACCATCTCAGCACTGTTGTCACAGATTTACCACTTTGGAAAAATAACTGTGTTGATGCGGATAGGACATCAGTCTTCCTAAGAACACTGTGTCAAAGAGCCAGGATTATCCAGATAATTAAGCCCTAGACTATAAAGCTTTTAGGTGATTAAGTTCTTACACAGCCAAATAAAGCTCAGCAGGTTGTATTTGGTGTCTAAAAAGATTTTGAATCTTGACGTTAACTTTAAACATCCTGAGACACATTTTGTCTTGGTTTATTAAAATACTGTCAAGTTTCATTAAGTTATATAAAGATGGTAAATGCCTTTCCTTCCTCATAAAATGAAGCAAAAGCAAATAGCTGTCATTTCAAGACATTTCTTATGATGCATTAACATATCTACTACAGTAGCTTTGTGCACAACAATTCAAATTCATTCAGCTTTTTATTTTTAGAAAGAGGCTTAGCATAAAATTTGCCCTGGAAAACTTGGACACAATTATGTACATGTAGTCGTTACCTTATCAGAGTGCAAAAAATATGTGCCTAATGTGGGCTGCTTAGTGAATGTCGTTCTCCTGTTGGGGATGGTTATGGTTATGTTTTCATTTGAAAAGTCTCGAGAGTGAGTCCATCACACTGTTCACACAAACATTCCAAATACCATGTAATCATAAATAGGGTATTTGCCAGAAGCAGGGACAAAGTAGACAATGCAGTGGCTGTAATTCTATATTAATTATGAGGCTAAAGTGGTATGAGAGATTTCTTAATGTGTTTGAAATCACAGTACAAAATAAACCATGCATGAATTACAAGATTTTGTGGTCAATATTAGTTCTGCACACTACGTTGGCATAAGTATCCCATAATGCAATGTTGCTGTAACAACATGGGCAATATTGGCCTGTTTCTTTTCTTGAAAACGTTTGCATTTGCCTTCGTTTATGCCTTTCGTTTATACACAAACAGTTTTTTCCTCTGAAAACGCATTATTATAAAAACTGAAGTGAAGGTTTTTGAAAACTGTTTTTGTGTTTGTGTATAATCAGAAACAGAATCCGCTTTATTGCCACGTATGTGTACACATACAGGAATTTGTCTTTGGTTTACTGTAGTGGCCTCTCATACCAATAAAAAAGAGAAACATAAACTAGAATCCCACAATCCCCAACGAAATGTAGTGGACATCGATGGTTACTAACCAAAGCACCATATCCCATCATGCATTGCACAAAAAATGTCTAAAGGACAGAGAAATTTATAATTAAAAGAAACACGGACAGATTGAGATTGGATGGCATATCGTCAGAGCTACAGCTATTCAGTAACGGTAAACGTTAACTTGCCTGTTGGATGACAGGCGCCAGACAAGAGTTGCATAACAGTTAATAACAGTAAAACAGTTGTGAGCAATATATTTTTTATTTTATTTTATTGTACAAAAATTTAGGTCAAATTTTGTGAGGGACGACACTGTTACATTTTAATTGTTCGATGATGATGACGCGATTAAACAGAACCGTAGTAGTGTCCGAAAAGTTTTCAATTGAGTTCACTATGTTCAGTAGTGCACTACATTTATTTCCCTATGTAGGGAGTAAGGGGTAGGGAGTGAGTGAGTGAGTGATTTCGGACACAGCCCATGTCTTCAGACGTCAGCCAATAGCATGTTTGCACATGTCATTGCGTTTCTATGGCGGCAATTGTAAATGAATGACAGGAAGTGATTTTCGACATAGAAAACATGTCAAAACTGTCAAAATGCTCCTGGTTTGAGTTGTTTACTGTCAATCATATAAATCGATTTGAAGAATCACAGAGGACGTCTATCATAAAAAGGTGAGAAAAATAAAAGTTGAACTCAAATGAAAACTGGAAACTAGGGCAGCCATGGCCTAGTTGGTTTTAGTGTTAGCTTGTGACTGAAGGGTTGTCAGTTTAAGAGACTTCTTGGCTAACCCTAAGCACCCCCCCATTTACTCCCTGTTGCCTTATATGGTGAGCTCACTGCTCCTAGCATGCATTGTGTGTAACGCATGATGATTCTAGATGACATTTAGGCTATAAAATGTATATTATTATGGACAGAAGCAGAAAAGCCAGGTGTAATCTGCAGTTCAGAGACAAGACAAGAGTTTTAACCCTTTATAAGTCATTCGTTGAAATTCATTCCTAGTGTGTTATTGGTTGCTGTGAAAACAGTCTCCCTCCTGTTGCCATAAAACATCCCAGCAGCATTTGCTAAAAAGTAAATACATGCAATAAAACAACTGTTAAAGGGAAATAAACATTCATATTCACTATTTAAATCTTTAACATGTCTATAAAATCTGTCTGAGTCACTGTATAGTTTTATAAAAAAAAAACCAACAACAACAACATAAGGCACAGGAATGGACCCATATCTAATGTTTGCAGAAGAGAGTAAAAATGTTCGATCTCTTGCCTGATTAATGGTTGAGACCAAGATAAGATCAAGATCATACATAGTACAATGAGAAATTATCAGAAGAGTGAACAATGTAAGAATAACACTGTTTTAATACTGACTTACAGTACAAACAAGCTCTTCTTCAAAGCAGAGACAGCCGACCAGTGCAGGAAATCTCAATTCTAAGTTTATTTCCTGTGCCAAAAATCCAGCATCCGAACAGCAGCTGTTTCACTCACAAAATTACAGCTTTCAAATGATGGGAACATATAGAGCCTGAATAAAATGCAATGACAAACAAACCCTCAAACCTCATCATCATCCAAAACAAACCCACAAATATATTGTATATGCTTTATTTTTTGGTCACAGTTTCTGGTTCAGTTTGGTTTTGCATGTCATTTTGCAGATACATCCTTTGTGCTTTTGGAAATCCAACTTTATGAATAACAAATTTGCAGACATCACTCCTAGTGATGTCTGGATCTAGATTTTTTTGTCCTCTAATCCAATTTTTATATGATTAGTTTACCAATACTGATCAAATATTGATACACATTGCTGGAAGAAAAAATCTATTATACCTTAGAAGTGAAAGTGGGACAGTTCCTATCACTTGTAATTAAGACCTCATTGTCCAGCTGAGCATGGATCAGAATGGTCAAGATGCAATGTTTCTCTTTTTTGAAATTGCATGTCAATAGACAAGTTTAATAAAGCCTTTCCTTGTGCTACACACATTTATCAATCAATCAATCAATCAATAATTTATATAGCACTTTTCAGTCAAAAAAATATACCACAATGCGCTTTATATATAAAATCAGTAGACCCCGCCATCACATACCACTACCACATACTCATATGCGCACACACACACACACACACACACACACACACACACACACACACACACACACACAGAGATAAATACATTTTAAAAAAAGGTTGAAACAGACTGATCGTAGTGGAGCCATCAGGGGTCAATCAATATCCCCAGCAACCCAGTGCCACCATCGTGGAGTCACCCCCGACCGATGAAGGAGGGCCAAACCACTACTGCATTGTAGTAGCAGTGACCCCCACCCCATCAGGAGGAGGAACAATAGCCACCCCCAGGCTCGTTTCTGATGCTGCTTCCCCAACGAACAGCCGCAAAGAAGATGCGTTACTGTGGCTTCTCTTGTAAATGCTAATGCTACTTCAGATTCGCTGCAATGGAGGACGGGTTTAACGCCATGTGGGTGACGCTATAGTCTATCTGATGTCAGATGGACTGGCTTTTTCCAGGTCCCTCGTTCCTCTTGTCGTTTTCTGTGAATGCGGTATGCAGCCAGTGGAGGTGACAAACCACTTTCAAAGGCAGCATGTGTTGGTAAGTGGGGGTGACCCATCAGATTCCAAAAGGAGCGTGGAATAGTGGTTTTCAGCAGAATGACACCTTTAAAGATGCACAGCAATGATGCCGCTGCAACATGGTGATGTATACAAATCACTCCTCACGTTGGTGTATACATGGGTCAGTGGTTTCGACGCAGGTGCTGATAGAGATCTGGAGTTGGCCCCTGAGCTAGGGTGACCACTGGCATGAAAGAGGAAAGGAGGACACTTGTGTCCAAAAAAGCGGACAAAAGCCCTAAAGTTAGGACAGACACGGGCCCGGGGGGGGCAGCTCAGCCTTCACTGTATCCATTTTACATTGCGTAGCGGGTGGGGATTTATGACGATTAATGCAACGGTGGTGGACAATTGTATGACAGGAGGACGAAAAGGGGAAAAAGACGGACACTTGACGGCTGGCTGGACAGATGGCTCTAAAACCGGACTGTCCGGACGAATGGTCACCCTACCCTGAGCGCCTTCAATGATCACTCACTGCTCACATTGTGCTAATGCTAACTGCTAAAGCTAATACTAGGCAGGTGTGTATTTGGATGGAAAGTTAAGTATGATGGCTCTTATAGGGCTTCTATGGTGGGGGTGCAGCACTTTAGGCAGTTACTTTCATCCAGTATTTAAGAGAAGAGGTTATTTTCCACTCACATCATGGTGACATTTATTGCCACGACTGGGATGTCTTGAAGCTGAGTGCTGTCACAGTCCAGCTCCAGGTCCTGGCACTGGCAGAGCTCAGGAACAACACCCAGCACTGAGGAGACCAAGAAAGAAATTAAAGTGTGTCAATCAACTGGACAGATGTCAAGTCTGTGTAGAAGAACTTCAACCTCAGATTAAAGCAGCAGATTGAAAGCAGAAATTATTAAGAGTGACTTGGCAGAATTTAATAACAGACTCTCAACTCTTGATTTAATATTCCTACATTAAGCCAGGTTTTTATTATTTTTGATTAAAACCCAGCTTTAATATGCACTTTGTGATCAAGCCAAGCAGATAACGTTGTTTAAACAGGTCTTTCTGGCTTCACTGTAAGTGAAATAATTGAACGCACAGGAAAATTAACTCAAGTCAGGAAAGAAAGTGGTAAAATGAGAAAACTATAGGTCAGTATTTTTGAACTGTAGGGTCACCTGGAATTCAAATAGAGTTGCCTGAAATTTCTAAGTGATAAAAATAAAAATGAAATATTATCTCTTACCTAAAACATATCTTTGCAGCTTCTGTATCACTGTATTTTATTGTGTTTTTATACCTTTTCACATTATTCTTGAAGATTAAGGTGAAATGTGCTGAGGCAGAGGATACTGTGTGCATGCATATGAAAGATACAACTCTAATTTTTTTTTTCCAAAAGCCACAACTTTCTTGATCCACATACATCAAATGTGTAAATAAAACCATTACTTGTCTTTTGCCCTTAACTGCTCATCATATTTCTGGGTTGAAATTTTATCTCTTGCATAGTAAAACATGATAGTGACGCATTAATATGAGCTCCATGACTACTTTGTGTCCTGGAAGTTTTTGGGTTTATGATGCTTCACTTCCCTGGAGTGTAAAAGTGAAAAAGAGCATTAAAATATGAAGAAAATATCCTGACTTTGGCACACACACACACACACACACACACACACACACACACACACAAACCAAAAAGACAGATTTTCAGAAAGTGTTTTCAGACTTATCTTGTTTTGCATAAGTATCTTATGAATCTGTCATACCAATTTCTCTTGCTTCTTTCAAACTTTATTGAAGTATTCAGAAGCAGTGGGTGGAAACTATAGATTCAAAATGCACTCAACCCATTAAGATCCCCTTGCCACTTTTGTTGCAGTTGCCAAGATTTTCCTCATGATATCATCGTTCATTATTAAAATATTATCTTCTATATTAAGCATTTTTCACTGTAAATTACGGAAGCAGAGAATGACTGGATTTTTACATATTTTAATATGGTTATCTCATGATATCAAATTAATTAACCACAAGATAACACAGATCATTTTCTCCTGATAACAAATTAATTCATTTTCTTATACAGAACTTGTGGGGGAAAAAATGCAAGCAGGTTCCACATCCTCTATATGGCCACATGGAGTGGTTAAGAGCTGCCAGTGATATGTGCTGTACAAAGCAGAACACATACTGTAAAAAACTAATTATATTGTTTCTACAGCAAAAAAAAATCCCCGGTAGCTGTGGTTGCCAGAATAATCCTGAAAACAACATATAAAACTGTAAACATATTTACAAAGTAACATGTATATTTAACATTTAAACATGTAAATTTCACATTGAATGTAAAAAGAAACACTTCGACATGTGAATGGTTGGAACCAGGATCTGAACTACTAACAGTTTGGTCAGACACAAACTGTTCTACCAACTGAACCACAGTCTACCATTATTCTACATAGTCAAAATCCTTTATTTATTTATTCATTAGAGCAAATACAGTGGTACCTGTACTTATGAAAGACCTAGCTAATGAATAATCCAAGTAACAAAAAACCTTTACCTCAATTTTCCGTCTCTGAATATAAAAGAAAATTCGATTTACGAAAGGAAACTGAAAGCTCCGAGACATAAAAACAGTAGTGTATGTACATTACTATACAGAACTACGTAATGTACATAAACATGTCACATACTGTACATAGCATCCAATTGGCTATGAGAGAGCTACCCATGATACTTTTCGTTACCCTTTGACCCTCATTCATCAGAGTTACTGTTGTTCCCTGTGTTTTTCCCAGTGTGATCATTAAAACTTTATTACAGTACGTATTCTTTATTCATCACAAGCCCAAAGTAAGTGATTCTGGTGCGAATGAAAAGAAGAAGCGGGCTTTGTTATCAACAGAAGTGAAACAGTAGATGATAAAAAAATATTAAAGTAGCAAGCGGTTGAGTGATATCGCAACGGTTTAGGGAAGAAACCTGTTTACCATCGGTTGAATATTGAAGCAGAAGGATGCATTAAAAGCAGTGACCCCTTCCAAAGGTATCTGTGTAATATGGAAAAAGAGGTCATCACATTAACGAGTTGGTTGAGGAGCACTGAGAAAGAACTCTTAACGGAGAAGCTGACGGAGCTGAAATGCTTAACAATGCATGAAGAATTAAATGGACAGAATATAAGAATATAGAGGAGGAGGCAGTTATCATTCCATCAGCACAAATAAAATACATGCGAGTGAAATTGCATGAACTTTCTGAATTCATGGAAGAAAAAACCCATCCCACACACCACAGTCCCCAAAAGTGTGTTTTTGCAATGATAAGAGGGTGAATCAGTTAAAACATTTGCGAGGGGGCAGGGTTTGTTGTGCCTCTGTGGTATTTTATTTTATTTTTTTATTGTATTACATTTTTCTCAAACAGTCACTTTTACAGTTAATATTTTTCTGTTAAATTGAACTGAGCTGTTAAAGTGATTTTCATTATTCCTATGACAATGTAAAAAAAAAAAAATTCTACTCTTAGCTTCCTTTTCATTTTAACTTTCTTAAATGTTTTATGTGAAGCACCTTAAATTTTCCTGTAAACGAAATGAAAAATAAATAGCCTGGCATTCCATTCTATTCTATTCAAAACCATGAGGGAGGCATTTTGAAAGCAAAGATGTCAATTTAAAGAAAACTAATCATACTCATCGCTCACATATTCCAACCTGATTTCTACATGTCCCATTGCTTTTCTACATATATTTTCCAGGCACAGTTTGTAGAATGAATTTGAACCTGCCACTATAAATCCCTTAATCCTGCTCCATGATACAAAGCTCAACCGGTTGCCTGCTGTTCCACCTACACTCCTCTCAGCATGCTTCACAATAAAATCCAGCCGACTCAATTACCATGTCACAGTGAACCTCATTATCAACTCAATTTCAATGTCCAATGGAAGGGCCTGTTTGGAGAGATTGGATGACATATATCTGTTGAACATGACAATCCACTTCTGCTTTTAACCTTTTACCATGAAAATATTTGCACTTGACCCATTTTCATCAAATTAATTGCGTGTGTAATTGTATTTTTCAGTTATGTCCTTAATAGTGTTAAGGTTTATCTCCTGACATTGGAAACTGCTTGACAGTAGAATTATGTTAATATTTTACGTATGTGCAGGTGATATGGTACAGTGTTTTCATCGATTGCTGCAGTTTTCAATGGTGCATTATGCTCATAATGCTTTTTTATAGTGGACTTTTTCAAAAGTTTTTCAAAAGTTCTTCAAAATGCAGTTCTTCACCTTTAAAGTAAATCACAATATTTTTCCTCGCTATAAACAAAGCACAAGACAATCACAACACACACTAAAGTTTCTTTTAGCAGAAATATTTCTGCACAGTGGGTATGAAACCTAGAAAAATATCATGTTTAATCCTTATTTCCATATATTTTTAGACTGAAACTGTGACAAAATACTTTAGGTTTTACATCTTCTTGTCTATTTCATTTAAGTGCACATAATCCATTGTTGTAGCTATATTTCAATACCTGCCTTTGAGCATCAACTCTATGATATATGATATCATTCTGTATCCACTACTGTTTGTCAACTAGTGGTACAGATGGCGTTTTTGGATATTTACTTGACTGTAAAGCGGTTAGTCATGTATAATTTAATTTTTTTATGAGCAAAAAAGTGTTTAGAACGTCAAAACACAATATACATGTCTTTGTTCTGTGTAGACTATACTTGACATTGACCTATAGTGAGCCACAGTTCCAAAAATAAAAGGTTAGTTAGTGATAGCAATTAGCACAATGCTAAAATACATGGAAAATCCCATACGTATGCTAACGGTATTAGCTTCTTCCACAAATAGATAAAAAAATAAAGGTGTTAAGCCATACAAGGTGCTTAAACAGTGCTTTAACATCTTATTATAGAACATTACTTATGGACAGTTTTGTTGGGTCAAAAAACAATTAAGTAATCGCTAACTCCAGGTAAAGTGATAAGTTTGACAACTACGGTGCCTCTGAAAGCACAAAACACATGAACTCACAGGCGAGCAGCACATATATACAGTATATTCATTTAAAATATTAGATTTTATTTAATCTTTTAATTATTCTATTGCCAGGCTCAGATTTTATTATATTTTAAAAATATGAATTTATTTATTAGTTATGTATTGCTATGGCTAAAGCGGGTAATTTTGTTCTTTCTCTCTAACTGAATGATTATAAAACTTCCTTGAATCCTTATTTGTGTCAAATCTGTCCCATACAGTTGTGATTTAGTGAACTTAAAAGCCACAAAATATAAATGCATAACAAGGCTTTTCTGGTTTTATGGAACTGTTTTATATGTATCTTTGGTCTACAGGTACCTATTCTTTCTGCAAATGGTTACATTATTTTTCATGGAATTAAATCACAGTGACATTTTAAATAATGGCTACTTTTTGTATTCAATATTGAAAGGAGAAGTACTGCTTGTGTATGTATATAATACATTTTGTATTCAAACCACTTCATTGTGTCTCACAGTAACAAAAGACACACAGTAACAAAAGATACATACATACAGAGGAAGATAAGAGCAAGGTGCATCCTCCATTCATGAATGGTCCTGCTATATTGTGTCCTGCACTATTCAAGGTAAGCAGCAACAAAATAGGTGAATAGACTTAAGAAATAAATTTGCATTTCAGTGTATGATTAATATTTATTAGCTATACAACCTGATTAATAAGAAAAATCAAAGAAAGAATGGTCAATTAGACAAGACTAATTGGATGCCTTTCCTTAAATAAAAGGAACAATTGCATATATGATTCAAGCACCATGTGCTCTGATACTCACCAGGACTACAGTGTTGATTAATTTATTCATTTGTGCAAACTATTAATCAATGTGTGTCTGAATTACCTTCAAATAACGAATGGATTATTTTCCATTAAATAAATGACAACAAGGCATTCAGGGACATCAGACCTCCGCCAAGGCTTGATAAGGTGTCATATGACATCAAAATGTGATGTAATTGAGCCATAGGTGTTGACCCATCTGAGGTCTGAAGGTGAGAGGAATGAAAAAAACGGCCAGATTCTATCTTGTCTGAATCCTGAGATATTACCACTTAAGGTAACCTTTACTGTGACCTTGACCTTTGACCTTCATAGCTCAAAATCGAATGGGTTCTTCCTTGACCCATTATCATTTCCGAAAGTTTCATCAAAATCCGTTCAGAACCTTTTGCGTAATCCTGCTGACAGACGGACCTGAATTTAATCTACAACAGGATCAACAACATTTGCTGCCATTTCACACTTCTGATAAGAATGTGCAAAACAATTTACAGCCTTGAATAAAAATCACTTTCATATCATCCATCACAGAATAGAATAGGTTATTGTCATTGTGAGACACAATGAAACCAATTAATCATCAATAATAGACAACATTCAAAAAGCACTATATCATAAAATAACATCATAAAAGGCTAAATAACAAAAAACAACAACAGTGTATATATATATACACTGTATATATATATATATATATATACAGTGTATATATACAGTATATATATATATATATATATATATATATATATATATATATATATATATATATATATATATATATATATATATATATATGATGACTATATATATGATGACTCCCATCAGGAAGGAGATTTAAAGTTTCCAAACCCAGGACCACATGCTACAGAAACAGTTTTGTTTCTGCTGCTGTTTCTGTTTTACATAAGTCCTGAGGCATGACACTTTGTTTTTATTTTTTGGGCCTGGCTTATTTTATGTTGTTTTAAAATAATTATTATTTACTGTCCCTTGTATGGTTTTAGGGTTTTTATGCTTGTATTTTATCTGGCTAATATCAGGATTGTATTGGCATTTTTACAACCATTTAAAAAAATATATTATTTAATGATTTTATTCGCTCATTTCAGTCTATTTTTTAGTCATTTTAATCTGTAATCAACCATCTGCTGGAGGTACTTGTCCATGTCCTCTGTCTGTGCTGTTCTGTATTTTTAATGTTATATTGTCTAATGTTTGTGATGCCCCTTTCCAAACTGCAACACAAATCTACCTTCAGGTATTAACATAGTCACCTTGAACCTTAAAACACAACCCCCTACCCCCCTCTGTGTTATGGGCCATATACTATAAAATCAATTTGGTATGAACTCAACCAATTGTTTTGCTGCTACAGAAATGTGAAATTTTGCCCATTATAAGTAAATGGGGGAAAAACTAGATAAAAACAATCATTACAAATTTAAACTTTGACCTAGTTTTCTCAAAATGCAATCATATCGATTCTGGGTCACTATAAACCAAATTTGCTATTACTTCAACCAAAATAAAGAGTGCAAATCTCCACCAAGTTACCCCTCTGCCAATGCTTATTTTTGGCCGAATCTTCTCACCTGACACCTCACACTTCCATTAACCTTCTGAGATCTAGGTTTATGGCTTTTACATTTCCATTTATTTCTATTAAGTCATTCCCATTTTTAAAAATAGTATAATACCACAGTTTTATCAGATGCATTTTAAATAATAAATGATAATTCTTGGTTTTTGTTTGAAGGTTTTCAGCCTTTATCTTTTACAAACTTAAAATGCATCCACATTCTTTTAATTGTTTTGACGGTCGTCTGAAGGTGAAACTGAAATTCCTTCATATCCATGACACGTATTGATTTTGCACAGTCATTTTCTTTGCTCCTAGTGGAACAAATCTGCCCTTGAGGTACATTTGGACCAAATCAGAGGTTAGTTAAAAATAAATACATCTTGTCTATTCTTCTTTTTGTCCATTTCTGCTTGCTCATGGTGAAATCCGCTTCCCAATTGATTGAATCGTGGCTTGTTGATGGAGGGCAGAAAAAAACAGAAATCATTTACATGATAATCAAAATATATTGTGAATTTCTATAAATAAATTATTATGTGGACAAATGTCAAATCCAACAAGTCATTACTTTTACAAAAGTGAATATATGAATTGTATGAATAAGGATTAATAATATGAATTCCTAGGACAAACAATATTGGGAAAGATATCACTAGCATCAAAATACTCTGAGCTGAAAACACAAAGTAGGTTGTCAGTTAAAATCTACAGGGTTTAACTTTTGGAAAACAATTTTTAAAAAATGTGCAGAAAATGCCATAGCTACTTACCAAGTACACAATGGTTATTAAAATTAATGAGATGCATCAAATCTAATGAACTTAATTCCTTTGAAGTAAGTTTTTCCTCAGTGCTCCAGATATTAGTGAAATAAATGATTCATATTATATAACTCATATTAAGAAATAATGGAAGACGTTTTGAAGATGGTGCAAATGAAAATTCACATACAGATACTGTGAAAAATATCAACATACATTTAAACTATTGTATGAATGATTAAAATCAAGGCACCGACACTGACACAAGACACTATCACAGTAATAGGAAAGTAGAGAGTAATGTGCAGACACAGAATAATGGATCAGCAAGAAATATTATGATATATTGTTAATATAAATATAAATAAATATATTATAAATATTATAATGCCAGAAAAATAGTGGTTCTGACCAAGGAAAGGTGAAGATCGAGGTAAAAAAAAAAAAAAACATTTAAAATCACCTGACAGTCCATTATTTCTAGGGCCCAGCACAAGTTTTATTTTTCATTAAGCTCACGCAACATTGGTTGGAAAAGATTTTTGTAATTACCCTGTGTGTCTGTCTGTCTGTCTGTCTGTCTGTCTGTCTGCCTGTCTGTCTGTCTACATCTATGTGTGTCCGCAGAGACATATCATGCTATAACTCAATGAATACTTGAGATATCACCATGAAATTACATGGGCATATACATAGAGCTAATGCGCATGACATGCAATCATCCATTTGAGTAAAGGTCAAAGGTCAAGGTCACAATTAACTAAAAGGTCAAAATCACATTATCAGTTAAAACTCAAGAACGGAGGGTCACAGAATTTTCAGATTGGTACCAAACGATGTGGAATGAAGATTTATACAATTCTCATACGTGGTGTTATCACGTATGACCAATAGTTTTGAGATCTCTGGAGGTCTAAGGTGACATGTCGCAAAATTAACTTGTGTCCCACTGTGTGTGTCAAGCATAGACATATCATGCTATAATTTAATCAATACTGAATATATTATCATAATATTACACACACTGATATATACATATATACATATGATGAAATTTTCAATATTGCAAAACG
This sequence comes from Siphamia tubifer, assembly GCA_020466265.1. NCBI lineage: Eukaryota > Metazoa > Chordata > Actinopteri > Kurtiformes > Apogonidae > Siphamia > Siphamia tubifer. Next base: position 12,474,280 of record CM035792.1, on the reverse strand, counting down.
TGAAAGGTCACACTTAGCAGAAAGGTCAAAATCACATTATTGGCTCTAATTCAAGAACGGGTTGTCATAGAAACTTGACATTGGCACAAAATAGAGGCGAGGTTAGACATTCTCTGAATAATTGTTTTATTAGAGACATTTTAGCTAAGATTGCAATTAAAAACATGTGGAGTCACTATCCAGGCTTCAGAGTTACTAATATTCTTATGTTACGATTATTGGGAAATTATTCTTTTTTCCTATTTTGTTTCGTTTTTTTTTTTTTATCCTCTTTCTTTTTTATTTCCTCCTTTCTCTCTGTATGTCTTCTAACTGCATCCTAAACCTTTTTTTTGTGCACCGGCTAATGGTGATCCTCACAAAAGAATAAACAAAGTCTATGCTTCTTAGAGCAAGGGGGATAGTGGTCAGTGGTTGGGGGGGGGCGGGTGCTTGATTACCAGAGCCATCTATCACATTACAATTTTGAGACAGTAATATTTTAAGATAAGGAATAATACCAGTAACAAGTAATCTGTAATAGATTACACTTTGGAAGTAACTTGCACAACACTGGTGATGTTTATATGTGAGCTCTGTGATGTTCAGACTGTACCCTGCCTTTACGAGGATGGGCTCCCACATCCATGTGACCCTTCTTGAGGACAAAGCAGTTCAGATAATGAAAAATTTAATGAATGAATGAATACAGAACAAGCAATATGCACTAAGCAAAATATCCATGCTCCATAGTCATCATCTGTAATTACCTGAATATGAAGTGCCTTATGACTCGCACTCATGTCTAGTAAACCAACAATACTGAAAACCAAAGACAACAAACCCCACCCCTTGCAAATGTTTGACCTGATTTGCCCCATTTCTTATACTGGTCTGTAAGAAAAATGCTTCTTTAATAAAACCAATGAAATGTTCCCACATGTGTGTTGCTCATAAATGCTGGTTGGCTCATGTTTCCAAGATAAGTCTGGGGTCAAAATCTGAAAACCTTAGAATGAACAAGAGAATACGTTTTAGTCCAAAGGAATATTGGTCTCAGATCTACTTCAAAACACTGTCTGCACATTATGATTCATTCACTTTACAGGTTCTTTCTAGTGGAATATTTACGAATCCTTTGTATACATGTACATAAACCACCATATATGTCTCATTCAAACATTGCTAATGATAGTTTATTGATTAAAATGTGAATGTATTCAATTATCCTTATATTTATTAATTCATATTTAAAACATTTCTATGTATTGTTTTTCAAGTTCTGTCTGTAACACTAAATGATTTGGAAATAGAAGTTGATCACCTGTTACCTAATGAGCTAATGGTTGCTAATGCTAACTAGTGAGCTAACAGCTTATGATCCATTTACTTTATAGGTACTTTCTAGTGGAATATTTCTAAATCCATTGTATACATGTACATAAACCACCATATATGTGGAATAACACACAGGTGACTGTTGGTGACTGTGACCCTAGATCTTTGACCTACATTCACCAAAATGTGATGGGGTCTATTGTGGACGACCTCGCATTTTCCCAGAAAATTTCAACGAAATTGTTCCATCATTTTTTGTGTAAAGTGCCCAACAGACAGACAGACAGACAAACAAATAAACAGATGGACACACACACAACAAACCAAACCCCTCTCCCCATTTGGGAGTTGGGGTTGAGGTTTTAATTGAAAAGTATCAGATAAAACTCTTCTATCCAAAGTGAACAGATCCACATGGTCTTTATGCTTTGTCATCTAAAGGTCATATTTAACATTGTAAACTACCTCTGGGAATACCCGATTAAGTTAATGGGAAAAGCTGCTCAGAGAATAGTGTCTCTAAATTGTTTGTTTACATGGAAAAAGCATGTTGTTGAGCAAAGCAGTTCAACAGTAGGAATAAAAGGTTCAGTGGTGTTCATGATGACACCTGGGGATTTGACCACATTATTAATTATGGAGAGTGTTTCTATATCTGCAAAGAGCACCATGTTGGACAGCGTGTGAGCAGAATGAGATATTAGTAAATGAATCATCTATGTACATAAGTGGATCGACTATGAACATATCATATTTACTCACTGAATTGAGTACTTAATAAGAATTTAGCAAATATCTGGCATTTTGTAAAGCAGCAATTATGCGGTAACACCCCACCGTACATCCAGCACCCAGCTGTGGTACAATAGTACAGGACCCTGCACACCTCCTCCATTACCAAGAAGGCCTTCTGAACAGAGGCCAGGAGGTGATCTGGAAATGTGGAGTGTGAAGGCAATAGTGGTACCAGTAGTGATCGGGGCACTAGGGGCAGTGACCCCCAAGCTGGGAGAACCCCTCCAGCAAATACCAGGAAGAACATCAGAGATCTCTGTTGCTAGGAACAGCTAAGATCCTGCACAGAACCCTCAGGACCCGAGTCTGAAGGAGACGAGAGCAACATAAGTTTATATATATATATATATATATATATATATATATATATATATATATATATATATATATATATATATCAGGCTCAGGCTCCCAGGCCTCTGGTAGAGGACCCGAGTCTGAAGGAGACACCGCCCACGTGGCGAGGGGAAAATTTATATATATATATATATATATATATATATATATATATATATATATATATATATATATATATATATATATGTCCAGCAGTAGTGCCCAGGACTGGCAGGTCCTGAGGAGGGTGGTGGGGGCTGGAGAGGGGATTATTGGGGGCCTTGGCTGAACACCGGTGCCTGCCTTGAGGATCTCTAGAGACCCCACACACCCTGCTTCTGGACTTTTCTCCCTCCTGCCGTCTACGGTGTAAATCCACAAGGTTTAAGGACAGGGGTTTTTTTCCAACCACCGCCTGCCTGCTAAACAATGCACTTTCAAGGTTATGTGCAATATCTATCTATCTATCTATCTATCTATCTATCTATCTATCTATCTATCTATCTATCTATCTATCTATCTATCTATCTATCTATCTATCTATCTATCTATCTATCTATCTATCTATCTATCTATCTATCTATCTATCTATCTATCTATCTATCTATCTATCTATCTATCTATCCATCCATCCATCCATCCATCCATCCATCCATCCATCCATCCATCCATCCATCCATCCATCCATCCATCCATCCATCCATCAAGTTTAGGAATATACCCCTAGATGTCGCCCCTGATGACATAAGCCTAGTTATTATTATAGTATAAACAAATGCAAAATGCAATTTTTACAAGGAAGGCATCATCCTCACAAGACTCAAAAATACTTTCTTCTTTTCCTTGTGCTTTTTGACCACAAGGCTACAGATTTCAATTCACTACATTAGAAGAGAGTAAAGAAAGAACTAAAGAACCCCACTGAGAAAAATCGAGAAAGGGAAACTATTATTGATGTTACTTTCGTTCCATTGCCTTTCAGAAAATGTAGTCTTGGAAAAGTAAACGACAGATCAGCCACAGGCTCCACTTTAACAAATAACTGATTAACTGTCACAACTTTGGTGAGAAAACACTGAACGATTTTCCAATTCATCTTTGGAGACAAAATAATGGAAAAAGGAGTGATGGACACACAGGCAGATGGCTGGTCAATTATGGAGATACCCCAATGATTCATGCTTTTCAAATGTGTTTTTCTCATGACGGACACGTGAGACTAAAAAGGTTGAATCAAAACATACATCTTGAAATGATGCAGTCAGACATGATGGGACTTATCAGCATTTCATTTCAAGGAACATGTGGAAGTTAACTGAACAATATGTCCATCTTCCATCATTGAACCAACTCCATGGGTTTTACTGATGAATCAATGTTACAGAAAATGACTGTGTTTCCATGGTAACTACAGAGTGGGTCATATCTGGTGACCATGAAAAGATGAATATCTGTTTTTTCCACCAATTATTGACATGGATTGATATGTTTTGTGGATCAACAGATATTCAACAGTAACATCAGTAGATGTTTTTGGTCACCAGTGATTGTTTGGGTCTTTATTGTTTCACATTCCTTTGTTGCCAGATTGGAATAGAACCCATCATTAATAAGAAAAAAAAAACTCAAACAAATACTAATTATGTTTTTGTGCTCTGGAAATAAGTGATGTTGATGGGAGACAAACACTCAAATAAACAGACAAATAAAATGGTGAATGAGTTCAAGTTCAAGAGGCTCAGTCAGTCAGTAAATTGCCAGAAAAAATGAACTAATAGGCCTTTTTCCATTGTTTTTCATTTATGTTTGTGTGCATAAAAACTAAATAAAAGCCAATAAATGTTTTCCCGCTTTGACTTGATCATTGATTCCCAGATATTTAATTATTTAAGGATTTGAAGTGCTTTATTGGGTTTCATTTGTTGTTTTTTTCTTCAGTCAAACCAACAGATTGTATAAAAAGCTTATGTAAATCTGTAAAATGCAGCCAATCTCCACACATATCACATTAGTCATCTGAAAACACCTCCTAGAATTTACCCCCTTCTGAGCCCACTGTAACAGCATGCTATACACAATTTAGTATTGTTCTGTTATTGATTCAGCTAACAATTTCTGAAGGGGGTTTTCATTTTCTGTCCTAAACATCAGAGATTTAGGTAGTTCAGTCAAAAAGATAACTGGCACAGATGACTGAGGGCATCTGCGGGTTGGAAACGCATGCATAACCACAAAAGAGAGGAGAGAAAAACTAAATAATAAAGAGCAAGTGAAGAATAAAAATCATAATTTTTCACACAAAACAATCATTACTTACAGCATACACTGGATTTGGTTCCAACATTAAGGCTAGGCATCCCAAAATACTTGTCGAATAGGTGAGGCCATCCATTATTATCTCCTGAAAAGAAAATAAGAAAAAGATTACAGCTGACTGTTGTTCAGACAAGAAGGGAGAAAACATCCAACTGTTTTCCCTCTACTGTATGTGATGGCAAAGTATAAAATGAAGCAATAAAAGCAGAGCGAAAAGTGAGTTATTAGGGATAACATGAGTGCCGTGAATGAGCCAAAGTTTCCTTATTTATTCTTGTTTGAGAAAAACAAACTCAACAAAAGATACTGAAAGTTACTGACAAGACAACTGAAATATTTTGGTAACACTATAATACCTACACACAATTCACTATATATATATATATATATATATATATATATATATATATATATATATATATATATATATATATATATATATATATATATATATATATATATATATATATATATATATATATATATATATATATATATATATATCACCATTTATTACCTATTTAACAAATGCTTTATGATACATTGTCTTTGAGCAGTACATTAATTAAGATTAATAAATAGGAAACAAATGATTAATAATTCATGAACAAACCATTTACAGACGGGTAACAAATGGCTTATACATAGTGGAATAGTGTTACCCATCTTTTTCTATTCTTGGTATGTAAATGTCATGAGTATAACGTTCTCATCTTATGGTTGAAAGTAATAACGCTGCTGTACAATTTTTTTTTTTTTTTTTAGAAAGTATCTGTCAGTCATTTTGAGCAGAGCTGAAGTCTTTTAAGAGATTTGTGCAGAGACAAGTAGAATAAATATTATTTACAGTTGTTTTTGTGCACATTCATATTGGCTGGAGGGTGCACCGACAGTAACTTCAAAGGATCCACAAAGGCTATAGTTTCATGTGTCAGACTTGGTATATGTTGGAATGGTAACTGGCAGAAAACTTGAGCAACTCTTGTCTCATGTGCTTCTAATGGGTCTGCTAAGAGTGACAGAAATCAGAGAACATTTCTAAATCTGTCTTTCCATGTTGCCTGAAGGCAGTGGTTCTCAAATCCAGTCTTCGTGGCCCCGTGTCCTGCATGTTTTAGATATCTCCCTTTTCTTCTTCTTTTTAAATAAATTAAAAACAATTAAAAATATAAAATAAAATATAAAATAAATAATAAAACATTAAAAAAAAACAAGACAATAAAAAACCATAAAAAATAATTTAAAAATTTTAAAGTGAAAAATAAATAAAAATTATATATATATATATATATATATATATATATATATATATATATATATATATATATATATATATATATATATATATATATATATATATATATATATATATATATATATATATATATATATATATATATATATATATATATATATATATATATATATATATATATATATATATACATATACACACACACACACACACACACTGTATAATCTTCATCTTCCATCACATCATTATCAGTCTTCTGAAGAGCTGATCAATAATTGAACTGGGTCTGAATTAGCTAAAACATGCAGGACACTAGGCTGCAAGGACCAGATTTGAGAAGCACTGCCTCAAGGGATGATGAGATACTGATAACATTTTATGGGTTTGACTAAAATGAAGTGGAGAGCTGCTTCAGTAAAGGATCCATTAAACAGCTACAGATATTTGAAAATGTAGCCGATTGTAAAAGGGAAACACGTGTGTGCGTGTGTGTGTGTGTGTGTGTGTGCAGGGGGGGTATTACTGTGATCCCTGTGGTTCTTTACTGGCTTTTGATCAAACACTGCATCTGTAGATGCTACATAAATCAATTCACCAGAATACATTAGTGTATAATATAAATTCATTCACAGATCAAATGACAGTCGTATGTATGGATATTTATGATAAAGATGTTTTTTTACGCTGCTACCAGTTTCTTTTATCTGGTTCTTTTATCTATATAATAAAAGCCAAGTAGCCTGTGTCAGCTTTATAGTTGAAAAACTGAAGAGGTTCGGTGGAGGTCTGCGCCCTCATAGTGCTTTTCTAGTTTCCTCTGTATTTATTGGTTTGATCATTACCAAGATAACTCAAACATTTACGGATGGATTTTGCTGAAATTTTCAGGAAATGTTGATACTGACACAAGAAACCAATGATTAAAGTTTGGTGGTGGCTGCACTCGCTGAATGTCTTTCTAGTTTTTAAATTACAATAGGTTTAGAGATGGCAGGCAAAAATTCACAAATGGTGGTGGTTGGGACACACCCACAGACACACAGGGTAGTGGGTAGTGAATGTGGACTTGCTTTTTTAGTTTCTAGGGGTTTTCCCACAGAGTAATTCTAAGGACTTAGTTCTAGGAACTAAATAGTTCTTATAACAATGTGACACTAACGTACGCCACAGTGATGTTTTCTTTCAGAATTAAATTCAACAGTCACACAAAGAAGTAGAAGACAGCACTATGAACTAGAATAGACAATGAGGAGGACACAGCGTTTATGTTCTGTACCACAGGAATGTTAACTGTGGTCAAATATAGCATCTAATGTCAAGAATGGAGGAGTTTACAGAGAGTTAGGAGACGAAGAATCCAGTGGCAGGTGATACTACGATGTCATAGCTTTGACCAATATCCCTATTAACCCAAAAACAAAAGTGCGTCGTTGGTCCTTTTATTTATTACTTTCTCCATTTGTTTTCCAAACACACAGCTGATGCTACACAGATGATTTTAAAGACAGGGGTACTGCAAGATGAGGAAATGTGGAAATAGGCGTGGTCTGGGCTCTACCTATCACCAAACACCTATGTCATATAGTTCCTACAGAACTAAAAAAGACCCTGCCTGTCAGGAGGAACTACAGATGTTCTAGGAACTATGAAGTTCCTGAGCTGTGGGAAATTGTTAGCGAAGATAAAAAACATCATGTAATAAATACTCCATGGTGTCATAATCACATTTTTTTCTTTCAAATAAAAGAAAAATATAGTGAGGACTTTTTTCAATTCATTCTTGACATTTCAACTCTATTAAAACTACAATATAATACAGAAAACATTTTTCTCCTTTCATATTTTCATTCAGCCTTCAGTATAGGTACAGTATATACGGCACTTTGGTTTAGTTTAACATAAATAAAAATCTTACAACTTATTAAAAGGAAACCTGTGTCTTGCTCCCTGGAGATATTACACTGGAAAAACATTTATTATTAATAAAACATGTAGTTGAGCATCAGTTCACCTTTTGCTGTAACGACAATTATCTACTACCATTTCATACCAGTATGTTCTGAGCCCCCCCCCCCCCCCCCCCACATACCCCCCCATTTAATTTTTCTAACGTCCTGTCCACCCACAGATGGAAATCAGTTTCCAGTCTATAAACCTGCTCATGAATACATCAACCATGTGACACAACCCACTGATCATTTTCACCATCCCCAACAATTTGCAAAGGTTTATGATCAAAGCTACAATGGAACCACTATCCTCCTTCTATCATTTAAGCTTTTGTTTAGTTTTTTCTAACGTTGGAACAAGCAGGACTTCAAAGGGAGTAGGAGTGATGGCGTTATCTCAGTTTGGGTGTGAAATACAAAATTGAAAAATGTGCATTTGTGGAAATCTGTAATAAAAAAAAAAATGGATGTTGCCCTTGTTTCTATTTAATGTATCCACAACCCTGAGAGTGACAGTGATAAGTTTGAAGAACATCATCAAGAGTTTATTTACACCGTTTCATGTATGTTTAAATTTCACAGGACATTTTTAGAATACTTTTATATTTTGAAAATTTATCCTTCCCATACAGTATGAAATTAGCATGTTTTGATTGCAGATTCATTTATATAATTTTTTAAACATATGTGAACCTCCAGCACAAAACCAGTCACTTGGGTCAAATTTCAGAAATTAAGATTTTATTTTAAATGTTATATTGCGGTAAATTAGGAATACATTTCAAAGTTCAAATATGAGTTGATCCTGTTGTCCATTTATATATACATACATATATATATGGAATTTTACCCTCGCTAGGGCTTCCAGCTGCACCACGCAGCAGGAAACCTGACAGACACACACCACACTTGCTGTCTCTCACACACACACACACACACACATACATATATATATATATATATATATATATATATATATATATTCAACTTCTTCAAAGAGTGTTCCATATTTTGATCATTATGGATGTACGGTAGTGTAGCTTTGTTGTTTTTGCAGTATTGAAATAAACATACACTAAATATGCATGCTCATCTTTCATTCTCTTTTCAGATACAAGAAAAAAAAATACAGAAAAGATGTGCATTGCCTTAAAACACAAAAATTAAACTAAACGTATTGTACCAGTCAGAGCAATGTTTTTAACCTGGGGGCCACCTGCAATTCCTAGTACTACCTATGAATAGATGTAAATCATTGGTGTAAAATGCAGTTTGTCATCCTTCCATGGTCAACAGATATAACCCACTTGGATGTTTAGGGGCTCCGTAGTTACTGTGAAAGCACCGTCATCTTTTAGGAGATTAATTCACCATTTAAAGACATGGATTTGGATCACTGACAGTAGATGGACACACTTGATTTATGCTCAGTTAGAATAGAATAGAATAGAATTACATGATTGATCCCACAATTAAGACATTGCTGAAAAAGTCACCTTTTCTTCAGTTTTATAGATGCCAAGAACGATTTGTATATTACTTTATGGTCGTTATAAGAAAGATCAAAACACAGTAATGTCCTGTCAGAGATCAAACTTTAATTCACTTTCATTCAAACCTTTATTTTAATTTAAGTATCTCTTTATTTTTTTATAATCCCTTATGGTACAATTAAAGCAAAAATGAACTCAAACGTTAAAATATGGGTCATTGAGCAACATTAATCTGTCAAATTGTCTCTAAAATGTCCCATCAGAGATTTCAAATACTGTGTTTTGACCCATAAACAGAACTCAGATGTGAGCAGGTTCCTTCTGCTCCAAGAGAAGCTGCTGACATGTGCAGTATAAAGCAAAACACACATTCAACAACAACTTACACCAACTACAAATTAATGAATTCATTATCTCAAGATAACAAAGTTCAATTTCTCGTGATTAAAAAATACATTAATCCATTATCTCAAGATAACAAAGTCGGTTTCCTCATACGGTAGCTGCTGTCAGTTGTTATTGATTGTGTGTTGTGCTCTGTACTGCACATGTCCTTGGAGGATGTGGAACCTGCTCACATCTGACTTCTGTATACGAGCCCCTATTACAAAATTCAGCAGATGTTATCTTGAGATAACAAATTAATTAATTCACAAGATAATGACCATAAAATAGTATGTAAATCCACCGCTGTTCTTACCATATATTAAAATATAATATAATAACTTATTAAAATAATCTAAGCTTTAATGAACATCGACATAAGGGTCTCAAACGCAATTTCTTTCAGGAGCCACATTCAGCCTGATTTGATCTCAAGCAGGCCAGCACAGTAAGATAATAAGTTATAAATAATGTAAATTTATTTATTTTTTCATCTTTGTTCTGGTGCAACCCCCACCCCTTCCCTGATAAAACGATAAAAAATGCTTCTTTTTATAATTGATCCAAACAAAAAAGAAGAAAAGAAGGAAATGTTCATTTTCTTAAGAACAATAAGTGCAATTTTTTAACAATATTACATCTCAACTTATTATATATTATATGTACTTTGTGGATTGGATCTACAAAGACACTAAACACTTAGTAACAGAAGCAGAAAATTGTTAAAATTGTACTAAATTTACATTAGACATTTCAGGTTGTTCATATTTGTTCACGTTATCCACATTTTATTGTTACAGGATAGTTTGTAAAAGTACATATTTTCTAAATGTAATATTACTTTTTGCATTAAAACAAAGCCAAAAAAAAATTGAAGGTGTCTTTTTTTTTTATAGGCATTATGTAATTTTCCCCATCAAACAGAGAAGAAAATATGGAGTTATTATATTTCTGAGGTTATTATTATTATTATTATTATTATTGTTTGGTATGTACAGTCGTGGAAAGATGTTTTTTAAACAACCTGTGAATTACTGATTTATTGCATTGAAAATCATCCTTAACTTCTTCACTAAAATCTGCCAAGTATTGTTTGTTCTCCAAACCCACATGCTCACATCTGCACATGCTCTGTTCTGTCGATGTTGAAACTGATGTTGAATCAAGTATTGTTATTTTTTTTCTTATAAACAATAAACAAAAAAAAAAAAATCATTTGCATGTGTGTTTGGTGCAGCCAGTTCATTTAAAACACAAAACATATCTTTCTGCAAATATTTTCATGACAGTATTGAAAACAGTCTAATTTTAAGAGTTTTTTTTCCACAACAGTATGTGGAACCTGAGCTAAAATGAGTCACACAGGATCTGTTCACTTTGTAAATTCATCCCACAGGCCAGATTGAAACCTTTAGTGGGCCACATTTGGACCCCTGGGCGACTTATATAATTATGTCACATACCATTATTAATCCATAAAGTTTAATATTACATAGCAATGTTTTGCGCATCTAATGTGATGGTGATGATGATAACTTCTTTGTAGTGAATATATTATGTGGCAGCAAGGATTGATTGAGCCGTGGCACAGTGCCGCAGTGCCACAGCTAAACCTTACCAGTGGAAAAACTGCATTGTCCAAAATCTGTTGCTTCAGTGCCAAGAGATTTTGGACAAGGAAACTTTGTAACTTTCCATGCTCCCAAGTTTGTGGGAACAGTTTGGGGATAGTAAGTAAGTAAGTAAGTAATCTTTATTTGTATAGCGCTTTTTCACAGACATGGGGTCACGAAAGCGCTTCACAGAAACCCATTCACGACACTCATGACACCAGTAGACGGCTGCTGCCAAGACACAGGCGCTGCCTGACCCTACTGGGAGCAACTTAGGGTTCAGTGTCTTGCCCAAGGACACTTCGACATGTGGACAGCCAGAGCCGGGACGCGAAAACGCCAACCCTTCGATCATCAGACGACCCGCTCTACCCGCTGAGCCACAGCCACCCCTTCTATATTATATATACATATCTATATCATATTTGTTCATATTATGTTCATGTACAGTTTGTAGATATAACATTTTGAAATTGGAAAATTAAGCTTTTTTTTTTTTTTTTACTGCAAAAAACACTGAAATGTTTGGCGTTGACATTATTTTATATGTTTTTATCCTTTTATCTATATTTTACTGGTGCAGACCATTTTATACTATATTAAGCTGAATGTGGCCCCTGAACTAAACACCCCTGCTATAGATTAAGAATGGGATGAAAAGGGTTAGGGTCAGGGCAAGTGAGCGAATAGATTTGGCAGTCTAGTGTATATTAAATGAAATTAAATAAAGCCTCAATCTGGACCAATAAATGACCATTTAATCTTAAAACATGTGGACCCAGTGCTCCGACGTCATGAAGCATTAGCCTCCAGATGACATGTTTAGCCTTAGATTTCGCCTCATGACACCAGTGTTACAGTGTGACAGAAAACACCAGCACAACCTCCTACAGCAAGACTCCATGTGAGGAAAAGAACAAAGATGAGTCGCTACCCCCGCCACGTTAATGCCTATTTATGGTTCTGCTGTTTTTACAGTTTATTATGTGACTTGTCTGCTTCAATCAAAATAAAGTGAATGTACTGGTACAAATCTCGTAATCCCAGACACATAAGTACGTAAAATGCATTTATATTGCATTTATCACAGTGAAACCTCAACAAAGTGCTTCACAATTACAGGATAGAAGACAGCAGTGTACACACAAACAACATAATACAAATAATTTACAGAATAAAAAGACAAAACCGCAGCACACACAACAAAAATGCTATTACAGATTAAAATGATCAAAGACAGCGGAACACACGCATACATAGTGTTTAAAAAGATGGTAAAACAGCAGCACAGACAGAAATAAAAAAAAAATATAAAGTGCTTTACTAGATTCAAAGACATTTTGTTGGTGATGAGTTTTAAATACAAACACATGGATCCTAGTTGAATGGACATTTTTCTAACTCCATCAAATACATTTCAATTGAATTGTTTTTTGCCATATCTAAAGAGGAATAAAAACACTCAGGAAAAGATATTTTGATTAATGTTATCAGAATGCACACATAAAAGGGTTCATCTACATGATGATTGAATTAAATATAGGAAAATGCAGAGGATAATGTTATAATAAATGGCAATAAATCACTTTAAAAAAAGTAATTTTTGGGAAGAAAAAAAAAAAGGGAAGTGGCACCAAATTAGCACTGGGTCTTTATGAGTTAAAAAAAAATGAGTTTGACACCCCCTTGTTTATAGCATCTAACAATAACAAATGCTAACAACTGTGTTAGAAATTGGCTGGGGGTGCCATTTTGTAACATGGTCTGACCTTTATCCCCACTGTGAAAACAAAGACTGTGGAGAAAATTAGCTGAGAACTCCAGGGTGGATGTTGCTATTGACTGACAGCTCCCTTTTCCTCCCACAGTGGGGGGCTTTTTGATCATATATGATTATGGAAGTGATTTACGGCTAATTGGAGCCAAGTGTTTCACACTGATCAATTACAGCTTTGAAGCAAATCACTGGTGATGAATCAGCTCTTGTCTCATTATGACAGGACAGCTGTCTGAACCCAAATTAGCTTTAATTAATTGGCAGTGGCATTTATGACTTTATTTGTTTATCTTCATTACAAACCATCATTACTGACATCTACACTGTAAAAAAAAAAGTTACAGTGACAAGTGATAAAGTGATATCAAATCAAAGTTGTGCAGTTAAGGAATATGCAGTGGCGGAAATACGTTCCACCCCTCACTTTTCTGCAATATTGCAAGTTGTCAAACTTTTCTGTCTGCAATTTGGAAATACATTCTGTAAATACCCAAGCCTCCACATACTTCTCAACTTAATACCTATATTGATACCATTTATAGCTGTGTAACCCATCACATTAATACAATGATTTATTCCCAGACATACATACATACATACATATACATATACATATACATATACATATATACACACACACACACACACACATATATAATATATATATATATATATATATATATATATATATATATATATATATATATATATATATATATATATATATATATAGTATATATAACATGTTTTTCTTTTTACTGAGTTTTTTGGAAAAGTAAAAAAAGATGTGTCTATAGCAAGTGTCCCCATGTGGTTTGTAGAATATAACTTTTGAAATCCTTTAGCAGCTGAGCTTCAAATGCGTCATACATGAAAGGATTAAGAATTCGACAGATAACGTGTAGGCTCATTAATGGATATTCCTTCTCAAAGGTCTTCTCCAGGTGTCATTCATCTTCTATTTTGGTTTTGCATTTTCATTCTATAATAGTATTTGGACTTACAGCCCCATAATCTTCCCTCCTCACCTGGTTGACATGTGGCTCTTTAGGAGCTATTTTACACTTTCATGTCATGTCAAGTGCTGTTGAAATTAATGTATTGACAATATCTCATGACGGAGTCAATTCATTTTAAGTAGTGTGTTGTAAAAACAATAATAAATAAGTAAGCACTCTTAACTATGCAGATGTTGAAAGAGATGACGTTACAATGAACGTCACGTAAGCTGCTTTCATAACGAATGGTTTTGTCGAAGTTCTAAGGAGAACAGCTGTGAGCAAGGTTATAATAGTTTGGGATTTTTATTATAGTTTAGTTTTATTATATTTTTTTTATATTACTTTTTAGAGGAAATTTGCTAGTTTTTTTTTTATATGTATTATTAATATTTTTTTCACTAAATGCTTAGTTTTACTTTAGTGTTAGCATAACTATTATGTATTTTTTTTAAAATAGTTAATAGTTAGTTAGTTAGTTAGTTAGTTAGTTAGCTAGTTAGTTAGTTAGTTAATAGCGTGCATGTGCCTCAGTTGGTAGAATGGATCGTCCATTGACTGAAGGGTTGGTGGTTCGCATTTCAGATAAAGTCAATATTATGACTTGTGACTTGTTTTTGCATACATCTGTGTAGTTTGAAAAAGAAATATGTCTATACTGAGACTTGCACAGGAGTATAAAATACAGATACTTATGAACAGATGTAGGGAGTACAAGTAAAAAGTACAGATACCTCAAAAAACTACTTTAGCTACAGTAACAAAGTACTTGTACTTAGTTATTTTCCACCCCTCGATCTAAATGTATGAAAAATACTTTTAATAAAAAGTACTGTTTTAGTCCCTCTGGGTAACATTACATATTGAACAATCACAGACTACCTAGATTTATTTATTTTCATTTATATCTGACA